>JAREIS010002481.1:0-11599 GCA_030060385.1 Muscicapa striata striata | reverse complement strand
CCTGTAGGATGATCCTGCTCCCAAAAGATGTTCCCATGGTGCCAACAGAGGAACTGAAATGGGGAGGGCCAGAGAGGAAAGGGAAAACAGGGATGCACAGGAGGAAGAAATCTGGATCAGGAAAGACTAAAGAAAGATATGGTGAGACAAAGGAAATGCTCAGGGCAGTTTGGGTGTGGCTGCCAGGCAGCCCTGGCTCTGAGCAACAGTGTCTTCAGTGGGACAGGAAACTCACAGCTCATGGGAACAAACTTTCTGGCTGACTGCAGAGACCACGACAAACCTGAGTGGTTTCCCTCCCATCCCCCAGCCCTTGCTGGCCCCAGGGGGTGATGGCATTTGTGCTCACTCAGCTCCATCTCCCCACAGCAGCACCATGGGGGTGCTGACGCCTGCTCTGTGCAATGCAAACAGGGGCTCCTGAGCCAGTGCTGCCGTGTCTGTGCCTGCAAGGATGCAGCCCCTGTGTGAGCTGGGGGAGAGGCCAGGGCTGTAGAGGGGGGATGTTGTTGGCAGGTGCATGAGGACGCTCTGGGACGCTGCCCTGGGGTGTCCAGGGCAGTGGGGATGGATCAGCCCCTGCTCTGCTGGTCCTTGCCAGGGTCTCCCCCTTGCAGGGCCCTTGCAGAGCACCAGCCATGCTGTTTGGCCCCAGCCTGCCCACGGCCAGCCTGGGGCTGCTCACGGGGATTTTCTCTGCTCAGCATTGGCCTGGCCAAGTGATCTGGAGAGAGCCTGGCTAAGGAGCCTGGAGCCCCCAGGCCCTGCCTTGAGGTGTCAGCGCTGCCCCAGCAGTGCCCATGGCCTGTCCTTGCTGCAGCCCCGGCATTGCCACCCCCAGGGCTGTGCCCAGCCCCGAGAGCACTCAGGCCCTGCAGCAACATGAGGGACAGGAGGGCAGTGGGGCAGTGGCACGGGAGCAGCACTGGCAACACCAAGTGCTGCTGCTGCTAGGCACAACTGCTGTGCCAGCACTGATCTGCCCCCAGCTCTGCACACAGACATTGCTGCTGCAGCTCCAGAGAAGGGAACAAAAGTGGTATCTCTGGAGAAAATGTTTCTAGGAGATCCTTCAGTATGTTTAAAGCCACCAACTGTGCACACTCATTTAAACAGTCTGTGGGTCACAGGGAAAGTAGAGAGAAATCAAATGTGAAACGGCAGAAAAAATGACATTTCTTTGTGGACAATATGAAAAAAGATAAAAGAATCCCACAACCAAACCAACAAGAAGTATCAAAGATGACTTTTATTGCAAGTGATTTGCAGAAATTGGCCAGTACTTTAATGTTCCTGAAACCAT
This sequence comes from Muscicapa striata striata, assembly GCA_030060385.1. NCBI lineage: Eukaryota > Metazoa > Chordata > Aves > Passeriformes > Muscicapidae > Muscicapa > Muscicapa striata. The sequence goes on along the minus strand of JAREIS010002481.1, from coordinate 10,296 downwards.
ACAGTCATCAGTGTCCACACTGCAGCTTTGAGCTCCTTGTTCCTCAGGCTGTAGATGAGGGGATTCAGGGCTGGAGGCACCACTGAGTACAGAACTGACAGTGCCAGATCCAGGGATGGAGAGGAGATGGAGGGGGGCTTCAAGTAGGCAAAAACTCCAGTGCTGATAAACAGGGAGACCACAGCCAGGTGAGGGAGGCAGGTGGAAAAGGCTTTGTGCTGTCCCTGCTCAGAGGGGATCCTCAGCACAGCCCTGAAGATCTGCACATAGGAGAAAACAATAAACACAAAACAACCGAAAGCTAAACAGGTACTAACAGCAATAAGTCCAAATTCCCTGAGGTTGGAGTTCGAGCAGGAGAGTTTGAGAATGTGTGGGATTTCACAGAAGAACTGGTGCAGGGCATTGCCCTGGCACACGGGAAGGGAAAATGTATTGGCTGTGTGCAGCAGAGCATTGAGAAAGCCACTGGCCCAGGCAGCTGCTGCCATGTGGGCACAAGCTCTGCTGCCCAGGAGGGTCCCGTAGTGCAGGGGTTTGCAGATGGACACGTAGCGGTCATAGCACATGATGGTCAGGAGGGAAACCTCTGCTGAGATGAAGAATAGAAAGAAGAACATCTGAGAAGCACATCCTACATAGGAGATGTTCCTGGTGTCCCAGAGGGAATTGTGCATAGCTTTGGGCACAGTGGTGCAGATGCAGCCCAGGTCAGTGAGGGCCAGGTTGAGCAGGAAGAAGAACATGGGGGTGTGCAGGTGGTGGCTGCAGGCTACAGCGCTGATGATGAGGCCGTTGGCCAGGAGGGCAGCCAGGGAGATGCCCAGGAAGAGGCAGAAGTGCAGGAGCTGCAGCTGCCGCGTGTGTGCCAATGGCAGCAGGAGGAAGTGGCTGATGGAGCTGCTGTTGGACATTTGCTGTGTCTGCACATTACACCCTGATGAAGAAGGAAAGAAAGTGACAATTGAGAGGAGATTCCTCACAAAGTCGAGGTCCTTTCTCACTGACCCTTTCCTGCCACTGAACACCTATCCTTGTCTGTGTCTCAGAGATGTTCCTTCACCTTGCTCTTTGGAGCCCTGATTGCTTCTGGCCAATGTGTGAGGAGTCAGACCTTGAACTCTGTGACACCTTTACATCAGACCTGACCCCCCAGTGAGTGCAAGGGAATACAGAGGGCATGGGGCCAGTCCTGGTGTTTGAACTTTCACATAGAATCTTTCCCCTAATTCAGAGGAGCAGCCTGGGTGAAGGGATGGGGATAACAGAAGGCAGAACAAGAGATTGTGCTGCACAGAGGGGAGAACAGAGTCCAGTGAGGCAGGAGGACTGTCTGAGGCCTGAGGCCTAGTGCAGACTGAGGGGATCTGTCTGTCCCTGCAAGCTGTTTTTTGTTTCCCTGGACTTGCATCTTTCTAAACTGCATTCTTGTGTTACCCTGAAAAGCCAGGAGACACTGCTGAGAGCAGAGGGTTCCCTGGCACACAAAGTGGCTCCTGCCTTTCTCTAAGTCAGGTAGAGTTGGCTCATTCCCAGCCTCCCAGCCTGCCCTGCCCACAGCTCCCAAGGCACAGGGAGGTGGGTCAGCCCATTGCTGTACTCAGCCTGCACAGAAGGAGCCCAAGGGCTGGGCCTGAGCCTGCAGCTGGAACTGCCATTCCCAGAGAGCCTGTCAGCAATGCCAGGAGCTCCTGGGCAAGGCAAGGAGAGAGAGAGCCAGCTCTGAGGAAAAGCCTTTCCCTGGCCAGCCCTGCACAGCCCCCACCAGGCAGCACCAGGGCAGGACAGTGACCCTCAGGCCCTGGTCAGCAGGGAATGGCATATGGCAGGAGAGATGCCCTTCATGTCTGGTGCTGCTCTGCCAGCCCAGGAGGGCACTGAGATCCCTGAGCCCCTGGGCTGAAGGCTGTGCTGGCTGGGAGGGGACACCAGAGCTGTGCTGCTCAGGGCAGTGTCTGCCCTGCAGGGCAGGTCCAGCAGGTGCCACATCTGCCCTGCAGCAGGGCTTCCCTCTGCACTGCCTCCCTCCCTCCCTGCCCATGGCTCTGCTGCTGCAGCTGTCCCAGCCCGAGCTGTTCCTGTGGCCCCGGGCTCCTTCCCTGCCAGAGCTGCCAGAGCCCAGCCCAGCCCCTGGGCCAGCTCTGCCCTGCAGCTGCTCGGGGCTGCAGAGATTAAAGAACAGCTTCCCCAGTCCTGGGAATCATGGAAAGGTGATACTGGGTGGATCTGGAGGCTGGGGAGGTTGAGGCAGCTGCTGAGGGTCCCAGGAAAATTCACTGTGATGAATTCACAGCCCCTGCTCTACCCTGCACAGCTGAGTTTCCATTCCCACAAAGCTGTGCCTGGGAAAAGTGGAAGAACAGATTCAGGAAAGCAGGAAACTCCTGCCCTGAATGAGCTCATGAAAAGTCCTCTCAGAAATATCCTGGGCATGAGCTGGAGCTCTGAGAAGCCCTGGCCCACAAGGCACCCTCTGCACACAGCAGGACCTTCCCTGGCAGGAGTCACACCCTGCACCCACAGCTCCCCTCCACCATCCATGAGGAACTCCCAGGCAGGCTGAGAGCTGCCCCTGGCAGGTGGCACATGCCCTGGGCTGGCCAAGAGCCCTGAGGGCTGCATGAGCTGCTCTGCAGGACAACCCTGGGCAGCCCTGGCTGCAGCCCCAGCTTCAGCCCCTGCAGCCGTCCCTGGCAGCAGGAGCCGTCCTGCCCCGTCCCTCTGACGGTGCCCAGGGCAGCCCTGCTCTGCAGCACATCCTCCTCCTCCTCCTGTGCCTCAGAGAAACTGGGAGAGTCCTTCTGACACATCCCCCAGGCTGTGGGCTGTGCTGGCTGCAGGAGATCCCTCCAGGAGCACAGGGCACAATGCCCTGCACCCACAGACTCACCATGCCCAGGGCTGTGAAGATGTTTCCCCAAGTGAAGTCTCAGCTCAATGTCTTCCCAGTGCTGATTGCTTTAGCCTGTTTGTGCCTGGCTCCTGTCCCCTCAGTGCCTTCAGGCAGTGCCCTCAGCCCTGCTGGGCTGGTAGAGGAGCTGCTCCTCAGCAGAAATGTCTTTTTGTAGCTTTTTCTGGTTGCCAGTATCTCCCTCTGTGCCAGGAGACACAACACAATGACTTTAATTACCCTCTCAGGACTTTGTTCTTTTTTAAATTAGATTCAGTCCCTGAGAGAGTGTTTTTCAAAAAAACTTCTCAAAACTCAAAATTAAATTGAAGCTTCAAAGTTTCTTGAACTTTTAATGGGTCCCAATGAGAAACAAGACTGAGAAAATGCCCCAAGGCTCCAGTTAGAGCAGAACAATGGAGACACTGGTGACACGTAGGAACAAGGAAAGTAAAGGTGTCTCTGATGTTGAACAAACCTGGATGTGTTTCAGGAAGGCAAAGGGCCAAGGCCTGAGCCCCAGCCCCTGGCAAGGCACATCCTGTCCCTCCCTCATTCCTCAGGGCTCTTCTCAGGTCACTGGGCTGTGGGGATGTGCAATGCCAAGGGCAGGACCATGGGGTGGCCCCTGCCAGGCTGCTGAGCAGGGACAAGGAGGCAATGAGGCCCCAGCACAGCAAGGCTCACTTGTCCCCTGCTGGCCAAGGGCCCAGGGCCAGCAGCCATGGCCCAAGTGCTGCAGGAGTTGGATCTGGCAGGGCCTTTCAGCTGCTGCCCATCCCTGTGCCCTCTGCAGCCCAGGCTGTCCTACGGTGTCCATGCCCTGTGCCTCTGTCCCTGCAGGCTGTCGGCATCCCCCGGCTGCCCCACCTGGCTGGCCCCTTCCTTTGCTGACAGCTCTGCATCCTGCCTGCCTCTGCCTGGCCACACAAAGCCTTGGGCTGCTTCAGACTCCTTCTTTTGGACGTGCTGCATCACAGCCCTGCCCTGGCAGAGAAATTCCTTTCTCCTTGGGTCCAGTCTTTCCCACACCAGCAGCCCTTGGCATTAATTCTTTCTTACCCTGGCTGTTGCCCACTGTATCAGAAGGATCCACCATCCCTGAAACCACCCTTCAATTCCTCCCAGGGCTCTCCTCTGCTGTCTTCAGTCTCTACTCCACTGAACACAGAGCTCCATTTCTCTTTACAATGGTCATGTGCTTGAGGCCATGGGCACCTGGACAAGGAGGACAGTTCTTTTCCATAGGAAGGAAACCACAGAACTCCAGGGTTTTGAAGGCAGATCAGAGGCACTCACCAGAGGCAAAGGCAAGCCAGACCTGTCTGCTCTAGCAGCATTTTTCTGAAAGCAACCCTTGGGTATTTCTTGAGTTCTGGAGTTGGAATTCTATTTCAGCCATGGGTACCTGGACTGGAATCACAATTCTTCTTCACAGGAAGACAAGGGCAGAGCCCCAGTGTTTCAAAGACTGATAACAGGCAGCCCCAAGGAAGCCAAGGACAGCCAGACCTGTTTGTCTTGGCAGCATTTTTCTGGGAGCAATCCTTGGATAGATGGAATTTGGGAAGCCAAATCCCAGTTTTGCGCATGGGCATCTGGTCAAGAAGGACAGCTCTTTTCCATAGGAAGAAAAGTACAGAGGGTTACGGAGCGGCGAAAGGAAAAACAGCAACAAGGCAACTCCCTTGCTTGGAGCAGGAAAGCAAGAAAGAGCAGTTTATTGAATGAAGCCACTGCTTTTTATAATACAGTTCGTGCTAAACAAAATACAGACAATTCATTGGGCAGAGAAAGAGACACCTCTTGTCTCAGGCTTTCTCATGGATTCAGCAGGTGTTTATCTATTGTTACGATTCTTTCGCTCATGTTTACAGTACAGACAGAGGCCCTAGCCTGGGAAAAGTTTCAGCTAGGCCTGAGAGAGTTTCACAGCCTGAGAAAGGAACTCAGACCCTGTGAGAAAGGCCTAGCTGAATCTGCATAGGCCTGCAGCAGTGTCCACATGTCCCCCTTTTAGTTTAAAGGAAAAGAAAAAGAGAAGTGTTTGCAATCCCTTACAAGGCTCTTTTGCAAAGGAGAACAAACATCACTCAGGAGATATGTGGACACCTGAAGTGCTGAGGGAAATCTTCAAGCCTGGTGCCTTTTCTGCAAAACTTAATTTTAATACAATAACAAACCCATCACCATTCACCAGACTTATCAAACAGTGAAAAATCAACCACTAAGTGATTATTCTAATGCAACAATGAAAACTATATTAACAGTTCCAACATGAACAGATGAATGTCCATTCCCTGCTTGTAGAGGGATGATCTGCTCAGTGTTTTCATCTGGTCAGTATTTGGTGAGCTGGTCAGCATGTGAAAGCTGAGCTGTGATCACACTGTGCCCCTGGTGCAGGTCAGGGTGGACACCTTGCAGGACAGCAGGAAGGACCTAGGCGTGTCTCATCTGAAGCCTGAAATGAGGCAAAGGTGATTCACAATAACAGCATTGTTTAGATCTTTTCTTTCTCTTTTTCCAATCTCGCTGTTCTGTCATAGAGACAGCATCAGGCACAGGAAAACTCTGAGTCTCTCTCATTTGGGTATCAGAGACATCTGTCCCAGCCTTCCCTCCTCCCTTGCCACTGCAGGAATGAAACCAGCCCCTGCTGCTCCCCCCTCTAAAGTGAGGACAAAGCCATTGTTGCTGTCAGCCCAGGGTGGGGGCGGTGAAGCAGCTGGAAATGCCGGTGGGAGGGGTCTGTTCATGACCGGCCAGGCGGGCAGAGCTCCTCCGGCTGATGAGAGCAGCCCTGGGGTCGGCACTGCTTCCGAGCGAACGAACGAGGCTGAGGGGAAAAGAAGAGAGGGCGGCCCTGCCTCTGCCGAGGCAAAGACGGGTGGCCGAGACCCTGCCTGGGCAGGCAGGTGGAGCTCTGACATCGGAGAGGAGGGAGGAGCCGGCACCCCCTCCTTCTCTGGGGTGGCCGGTGCCGACAGCTCCCTCTCTGCAGGCGGGTCGGGGTCAGCCAGCATCTTGGATGGAGGGGCCAGCACGACCCCCACCTTTTCAGGGGGTGGCACTGGCCCAGCAGCAGGCAGATCAAGCGATGGCCCCAGCACGGTGGGGGGGCAGGCCGATGGCACCTCTTTGTCAGGAGCGAGCAGCGTCCCCAGAGCGGGGGGCCTGCCCCCCTCAGGCAGCGCGGGCTGCACGGGGGGGCAGCTCCCAGCCAGCGGCTGCTGCGAGCCATTGCCCGGCGCCGTTAAGGTGGTGTGGCCAGGATAGCAGAAGTATCTGCAGATCTTGCTCTGTTCTGAGCCTGCTTCGCCCCGCTCAAAACCCGTCTCCTCTTCCAAAAAACTTTGATTAATTGTTGTCCAGGTGAAGAGCAGAGGGCAGGCTGAGGCATCTCCCTTCCTTGCAGCTATCAATAATAGGTCCCCTAACTTTTTCCAAATGTCTATAGAAAAAACTTCTCCTGCCTCCTCCGAAAAACCATGCTCTCTCGTCCAAGTTAACAAGGCAATCAAATCAGTTTTCTCTCGTTTAGAGAAATGGATCCCCATTATTCGGAATTTCCCACCTAGCTGCTATGCTGGGAGGGGTGGGGGGGAACACAGAGTACCTCTCTCAACGGGGAAGAAGGCTCGCAGAGCTGCTCGCAGTTCCCGCTGTCAGGGGTTGCGGTGTGCCAATGAGAGATGGCACGGCTCTGCTCCGGGCCGCTCCGCTCCGCGCGCTCCGCACCGCGGGACGCTGGGGCTCAGCGGGCTGCTGGAACTCCGCGCCGCTCCGCACAGCTTTGTGCTCTCTCGGTGGGAGACCAGAAAAACCGACGACTTTTCGCGGATTTTTCCGCAATGTCCCAGATGGCTCTCTGACTCCGGCTGTCTCCTGGCTCCGGTCTTGGCCCCAGGTTCGCAGTCCTGGTTTTCCAGGATTCAGCCTGGTCTGCAGGCTGTCAGCTCCAAGTTTTTTCGGTGCTGTTCGTCGGTCAGAGATCGCTTAAAGCAATCCCGATCCGCTGGAGTGACGATCTCGGTGGGACCTCCAAATGTCGTTATTGCGATACGGCCGCGCAGAATAACGACACTGACTCCTCTAGCTAGCAGCAAAGAGAAGCAACTTTATTGTGAAGGCGAACCACTTTTATAGTGTGGTTCGCAGAAGAAGAGAGGAACGGCCGTCCATTGGATAGTAGAAGAAAACAGAAAGTTCTCACGGATTGTGAGAACTGTTTTTCCTTACTTTCTGAAAAACAGCAGGTGCTTAATCTTGTTGTGAGTTCCTTCCTGTTTTTCCCGAGGTTTATCACCTTGGGAAGATTCAGGGAGGAACAGACAAACTGCAACAGGTCCGAGAGAAATTTTCCTTAGCATGAGAAAGGAGAAAAGGCCTCAGACCTTTACAATTTTCAGCCTGTGGCTTCACTGAAGCCCACACCCAGCTGGGAGCCCAGGCCCCCAGGGAGCAGCAGCAGGAGGGGACAGCGGCAGTGTCAGTGTGGGCAGGGTGAGAGAGCGCGAGGAGGGGACCTTGGCTGGGAAGGACAATGAGGTGGAAGATGACATTGAGCCAGAGCTTTCCCAGTGGGAAGGTGAGGAAGTCACCAGTTACCATAAACTCTCCCACTGGGAAGAATGCACAGGGGATGATCTGTCCCAGGGAGAAGTCAGCAGCTCCCAAGAGTGCTCGGACTGGGATGAACACATCGAGCAAGGGCTGTCCCAAGGAGGTGTCGTCGGCTGTGATGAAGTTTCCAACTGGGAAGAACCCACTGGCCAAATTGTGTCAGGAGGGAATGGCAGCAGACCCTCAGGACACTCCAGCTGGGAAGATGACAGCAACAAGGAGCTGGTGCAGAGCTGGGAAGACAAGGCCAAGCACAACATCGGGACCAAGTCCTTCCACCCAGAGGATGACGAGTGGGATGAGCTGAGCATCCTGGAGCTGCCCCCCAGAAGATAAAGATCAAAAATGGAAAGTTTCAGCAGCAGACAAGCTCCCAGTCCCTCGTGGGGCCTGGGCTGAGTGTCCAGCACTGGAGCCGTGCAGCCCAGAGAGCTCCGTGCCTGCCCCGCAGAGCACCCCCAGGCCCTCCATGGGCAGTGGCAAAATTGCAGATGAAAGACATATTTAAAGTGTAGTTTTTCTTTTATTAATTCCTCTGTCAGTAGAGATGTTGCTCCTAACTACCTCTTTATGCCTTTTCACCCACATGGATGGATTCATAAATATTTCTTTTCATGATTTATTATCCTTTTGAACGCCAGGTACAAAAGCCTAGTGCCATCAAAAGTAGTTGCCTTATCCCAAACAGCATAAACACTCCTTTCTTTCTGCCAAAGAGACCGAACCCCGTGTGTTTCGTATCCCATGGCACAGCCCCGGCCCCGCTATCTGCACAGGGGATTTGTCCCGGGGGCAGCCGTGTGGCGATGCTGCCGCAGCCGAGCCCAGCCCTCGGGGAAGCTCTGCGAGTGCATTTGGAAGGGCACGGACACCATTTCAGCGCCGTCTGTGTTTGTGCTTCATGTTTGTGCTGCCCGTGCGGGCGGAGCAGGGCTGGCTGAGCCGCGCTCCCCTCAGAGCCCCTGAGGGCTGCAGCAATGGTGGCGCCGCTCCCTCAGCGCCCGGGCCCGGCCCGGTGGGCGGGAGCCCTCGGCAGCGTCCTGCTGGCAGCAGGGAGCGAGCCCCGGCCCCGGGCTCTGTGCCCGTGGCGCCGCAGAGCCCAGGGACACCTGCGAGGCGGCTGCGATGCTCGGGCGTTGGCCCAGGCCGGCTGCAGCAGCCGCCCTGGGCTCGGGAAGCGCTGGAGGCTCTCGCGGTGCCCCGGTGCAGCTCGGCCGGGTGCCCGTGCACGGCCCCGGCCTTGCGTGGTGCCCCTGCCCCGCTCGCTGCCCCGGCTGTCGCTGCTAAAGGCAGGGACGAGCCCCGGGGCCCGGGCAGAGCCCTGAGGGACACCCCTGCTCCCCGGGCTCCCGCGGCACGCGGAGCCGCTGCCCACAAGGCCCCGGCACGGCCCTGGGGCCGATTGCTCGTGCCCTGGGCAGCGCAGCCTGCAAACCCACGTGTTATAAATGTATGACATGTTGTTGGCTCTTTGGAGGTATTGGGATAAATGCTATATATATAATGTTAAAATAGAATTTCTAATGGATATAGTCTTTTGTTAATAGAAAAAGTTAGACATAAGTTTTTTAGAGATAGTATGCTTAAACTACCTGCCTAGTCAAGATAACAGCCCGTGAATTACATATGCCAGGGCATCCACAGAGTTTGGGCCGGATAAAAAAGATAAACCGGACTTTAAAAAGAATTCTCTTATAGATAATAAACGAATCAAACCGAATTAAAAGGTTAAATTGGCAAATTTTATTTTCGCGACCAAAAATACGGTCCTGCAAAGCCACCACCGGAAAGTACAACACCGAGCCCGGGGTCGGTGTTGGGTGAACACATATTACCCAGCCTCTGTCGCACTGGGTCCCCTGGTGTTCACACCGCCGTCTTGGTTGGACCCCTTTTTATACTGTTTTTCATAGCCTGGAGCAAGACAGTCCTTTGTTTCTTTCAAATTCAGCTCTGGTGTTCATATAAGACAAAGTCCTTCCTGCTCTTTGACGAGATTTTGTGTCCGTTGTGTATTGCTTTTAGGAGGTGGTCTTCATCCAGAGTCGGGGAATGCAGTCCTGGGAGGGGGGGAGTGATGGGATTTTCGGGAAATGCTGCTCCTCCTTGAGTTTCCAGGTTTCCCCAGGAGATAGGTGCTTATCGGTAACAGTCTGCCCTGTAGATATGTTAATTTACCTAGCTCTGAGGCAATCACTGCCTTTACATGTGGCTCGTTTTTTTATTTTGCAGACTTATTTTATATAAAACACGAATTACAATATGGTATATATATATATATATATCACACATCCAAAGACTTTAATTCAATCCGTGCACTCTGATTTCTCTCTGAAGAATTCAGACAGACCCCTGACTCACTGACTCCAGCACAGGGGGTGCCTGTACCCAGGAAAAGGGGTGCATGGATTAAGGAAAGTGGAGGATGGGGGCTGGGAAAGGCAGGAATGGGGGTCCAGGAGGTCCCGGGGTTAAGGAAAAGGGGGTCTGGGGTCTCTGAGAGGGAGAGGACCAGGAAAGGGGGTGCAGGGAGGCATTGCTGCTGGAGAAAGCTGTGCAGGGTGGTCCCAGTGCGTGAGAATGGAGGGTTTGGAAGAGTTTAATTCCCGGATATGGGGGCACACGGGGTCCCGGTGCAGCGGAATGGGGGTTCAGGGGGTCCCGGTGCCGGGAGGGGGTCACCAGTCCCGGGGCGGATCCCGAAGCCGCAGCTTGGGAAACGTGAAAGTGACCGGGGGAGCGCCAGGACAGGGAGGGAACAGAGGAAATCCTGGGAATTC
>JAREIS010002476.1:2500-5000 GCA_030060385.1 Muscicapa striata striata | reverse complement strand
CGACCCAGCGGCTCGCCCGGGAGCGGGAAGCTACGGAGCGCTCCCCGAGTCTGCATTTAGGGGGACGAAGGCCCTGCGCGGCAACGAGGACGACGAAAAGCCCACCGGGACACCGCAGGGGAAGAGGGTCGAGGCCGCCGAGGGAAACGCTTCCTCGCCGAACACCCCACCACCGGGCCTTCCTCCGGCCACCGGCCGGGCCACCGCCGCCGCCGACCGCTGGCAACGGACCTGCGAGGCAACCCCAGCCGCGCCGCTGGGACGGCGCCTCGACGGCGATTGATCGCTGCGACGCCAGACAGGCGTAGCCCCGGAGGAACCCGGGCCGCAAGTGCTCAAGTGTCGATGATCAATGTGTCCTGCACCACATTAATTCTCGCAGCTAGCTGCGTTCTTCATCGACGCACGAGCCGAGTGATCCACCGCTAAGAGTTGTCTGGCTGCACCGACCCCGCGCGGAGGGGCCGGGACCGCCGCGTGAAGCGGCCCCTTTTTTTGGCAGGACGCGCTGGCGCGCGCCCCGCCCGACCGCATTTGCACACACGAAACGGAGGAGGAAAGGGGGGAAAAAAATTCCCCACTAAACGCTCCGAAGGTCGGGCAAAAGGCGGGGGACCCGCGCCCGACCGCCTCCCCGCAAGGGGAGACGCGCCGCATGCCGCCCTTCGGCGGCGGCCCAGGCGCCCGGCTCGGCCCGATCTCCGCACGGAGAGCTTTTTTGCACGGCAGCGCACCGACCGCGAGGGCACAGCGGCCCGCCCGACTCGCCACGGGACGACACGCGCCCGAGGCCGGGGCGCGACTGCCGCCCCGCCGCGCGCTTCCCGACCGATCCACGGACTCGCGAACGCCGCCGCCAACCACGCGGCCGGCTTCTCCCCAGCGGCCTTACGACACCCGAGACACCGCACGGCGGCCACCGCCCACCGGGCGCAACCCCTGGCGCGGGACCGCCCCGCCCAAGGTGAGAGTCCGCGGCCGCACTCCGCCACCGACGCCGGAGGCGGACGCCGCGAGACCCGAGCCGGCATCGCGAGCGCCCGAGGCCTGCCGGTCGGGTAAGACCCACCGCCACCGGGCCGCACTCGGGACCGCCGCCGCGCTTCGCACCGCCGGGACCCTTCCGCGGGCACGCGCCAGCGGCGGGCCTACGGCACTGAGCCGGGCAACGCCCGCCTCCTCGCTTCCACTCGGGACCGGGCGGGAGGCGCCCCGCAGCCGCACCGCACGCCCGCCTTTGGCCCACACGCGGCCAGGAAGGGCAACGGGAAGCGACGGGCAGGGCCCGGCCGGGACGGCCACCGGCGACGGCGGGGCACCTTCCGCCGACCGCCCCGGGAGGGGGACACTCGCCGAGCGACGACGCCGCCGCTGGCACGGGCCGCCGCACTCGCTGGCCTCCGCAACGGAGGGATTGCCGAGCGCCACCCGCCCGGGAGAGCGGTCCGCCAGAGATGGCCGGGCCGGCGCCACCGGGCGCGCTCGAGGAGAAGGCCGCCGAGGGAAGAGGCACGGTCGCGTGGCCTGACGCGGCGCCGCACGCGAGAGGGGCGGCGGCCGAGAGGAAGAGAGAGCGCGGCGGGCCCCGGCGGCCACAACCCCGCAGCTGAGAGCAAGGCAGAGGGCACGCGCCTCTGCCGGCGCGCCCGTGTCGAGGCGAGCGGGTCGGCCCCGCGCCGATCGCGATGCCGCGGCCTCTCCGCCGAGACCGGGCCGCAGAGAGGGTGGGGCAGGGAGCCCTCCCCGGCACGGGCACGGGTGCCCCGCACAAGGGGCACGCGGCGGACGCCGACACCAGCGAGAGCACGGCCGGTCGCAACGGACACCACCGCAGGGGATCGGGCGGGAGTAGCTCCCACCCTGGATGGCGCCGCGCCACCGCCCGGCACCTCCTGCCGCCGCCGCCGCCACCGCCGCGCGGGCGGCGTGCCGCGCGCCCGAGTCTTTAAACCTCCGCTGCCCCGGCGCGCCCTTTCAGCCCCGACAGACGTGTGACGACGCCGAGGGACCGAGGGACTCCGCCGAGGCGCGGAGCGCTAGGTACCTGACCCTGGGGCGAGGGAAACGACCTGCAATGGCCCCACCGGGGTGCCTCCCCGCTGCCACCTTCGGGAGCGCCCACCGGGCGGGGCGCGCCCGACCATCCGCTGCCACCACCGCGCAGCCCTTCTCGGGCCCGGGTTTCTCAGTAGCCCGGGCGCTGCGCCCGAGAGGACCGGCCAAGCTCGGGCCGCCCCCACCAGCTGGGACACGGCGCGCCACCGAGAACCTCGCGCGCCCCGCCCGGAGGCCACGGCGACGACGGAGCGAGGACCGCAGCCGCCGCCGCCGCCGCGCGCCCGGCGGCGGCTCACACACGCGCCGCCTGAGGCGCGACCCGAACGCCCGGAGGCCCAGCCCTTGGAGTTCCTCTGTCGCTGAGGGGGCCGCCGGCCGGGAGCGGGCTTTTGTTGCCGGGCGGCAGCAAAGCCCTCCCCGGTGCGGAAGGGGCCGGAGGAGC
>JAREIS010002474.1:0-11733 GCA_030060385.1 Muscicapa striata striata | reverse complement strand
CCATGCTAGTACTGCAAACGTTGGTTGCAGTTTGTTAAACATGTCCTTACAGTTGCTGAAAAGGTGTCTTATCAATGCTGCAGATATGGTCTAAAATTTCTTGAAAGGGTGTTGAAGTTCACAGTAGAATGCTTGTTAATGTTACTCATATACATTGCACTAGCATCATACTTAATCAGCAAAATATATTTCATCGAGTAATTACAATTGCACAGTTTTCTAAAATACCTACCTTGTATCACTTTATTTACAGTGTTCAAAATTTAGTAAAGGCTTGCTTTAAAATACAATAGAAAATTTTGCCTAATTGAAGGTCTCAATGCTGGCCAGGTTGAGATTTTAACTAAGCAAAAGGAAATGTTTCCTTTAAAGCCTTCTCGGTCTGTTTCAATTGTGGCCAGATTGAAATTTGACTGACAAGGAGAGAAAATTATAAAATCCAGATATTTTTGAGATAAGAATGAAAACAAGTAATTTTGACTAATTGATTGAGCCTTGCAAAAGCTAAAAACTTTTCCTTTGGGATAAACATGAAGAATCTTCCCCAGAGAAGATTCTCCTAAGTTATCATTTAAAGGAAAACTCCTCAACAGTATTAAACACTGAAATTGGATTGTAACACATCAGCTATAACTATAATTCTCACCTAATTAAGGTAATTCAAAAGTGCATGTTTTGTTCCTGGGGGGAGAAAGGAGAAATGGAAACATGTATGTTCTTAATTGAAAGAGTTTTAAGTTAAATGGTTTATTGTTTTTAAATAAAACAAAGAAAGGGGAGTAAGGAAAAAAGGAAATATGTATGTTCTTATTTGAAATGGTTTTAAGTTAAATGCTCTTTTGTTTTTAAAATGTTAATGGTTTTGAACTGTATGGTTCATGTTTAATGTTGAAATGTAACATTATAGTCACTAAGCAATTGAGCCTGTAACATGAATAACAGAAATTGTACCTACCTCACAGGGTAAAGGACATTGAAATAACAAAGTTGATTGTTTACAAAGTATTTTCCTGTTTACAAATTGCTTTGTTAAATTGGAATTTTGCACAGTACTGAAGCTCAATGTTTTATTAAGTTATAATTCTATTGTTGAGTAGTTAAATTGTGATATGTGAAACCAGAAGGTAACTAAATACCCAACCATTCCTGAACATAAGCACTTCAGCTTCAGGTACATGGAACCCATCACCATCTAAGAAAGGCAAATTTATTAAGCTAGGTAAAAGCCTCATTCAAATTAAATTGATGCTATCAATGTCATCTTCCATGCAAAAGGATCCTTGCAGGTAAGATAACAGAGAACAAGCTGCATATTTGCATTATGAAAATTCTCTTCAAATTCATAAAAAAAGAAAGGAGGAATTGTCACAGTACAAGCTGGTCTTGTTGCTGGGCAACTGACTTCTCCATGTTGGGAGGGTGTGTTGGGTTGATGTGGCCAGAAATGTGTATTTTATCACCATTTGTTACAGCTGGGTGGGGTAGTATTCTTTATCTCCGTGGCACATACTATCTGCTAATGGTCCATCTTTAAGACAAGGTGAGGCAATCATCTTTATCTTTTCCACAACCCATCCTCCTGCCAGCAAGATATCATCTGCTGCTGGCCCATTAAGTCCCACTGTATGACTGATAAAATTACATCATCCCATTGAGAGATGCTCCAGCCAGGGAGGAGCCAAGCCTTCCCTACCTAGATAAAAACTGAGGTTTTGAGCAGCAGGTTATCCATCTTTCCACTGAAATCCAGAGGAACACCAGACCTTTCCACATCATCTCTGGACCTTCAGAGGAAAACTGCACCCTTCTACAGGAGCACTGCTTTAGCTGAACCACTCTCCTGCCACTGCAGGAGAACTGAAGCCACCATTTAATGGGACTGCTACCAACACCCTGACTGACAGGGTGTCAGGTTGTATTCTGTCTCTGTCAGTGTTTTTGGGATTGTTCTTTGTCATCAAGAGGAATGCATGGGTGCAGAGACACAGGAATAGGAGAGCTCATAGCAATGGCATAGGCATTTCAGCTGAAGCATCAGAAGATCAGGGCACAGGACTGCTTACAAGTGAGGACAAGCCTGAGCTCTGTGTAGAAGATGTCCCCTGATTCTCTTCTTTTGTGCACAAGAGGCTGCAGGCATGGTCAGAGCCTACATTTCTAAACATCTTTGTGTAAGTAATACTCACAATCACTCCTCCCACATTAAAAAACATTCACATGACTTGTGCAACCTCCAGTCTCCCACCAGCCCCCCAGGAAGTGCAGCTGCAAGAACACATCCCCTCTGTGGAAGCAGGAGGTCCCCTGGTCCCACACACTTCCCACTGGACATGTAGGGTTTGTGAGTATCCACACATCTTCCAGCAGCCTGTGAAGCACAGGTTAAAGCACAGGCTCACTTTGTCACACTGCAGAGTTGTGTGTCTGTGCCTGCTGCATCCTTCAGTGCTATGAGCAAGGTCACCCAGAGCACTGAGCTATGGGGAAGCTTCTTACACACAGAGGTGACCAAGTTGCAGAGCATCCTGAGCTCCATGGCCACTTCCTTCCTTCCCACTTCTCTCTCCTCTCTCTTACAATGTTCTTGCTTCATCTGCACTTTGTTTTCACACTGTTTCTTGTGTGCCTCAGAAGACTTCCCTAATGCCCTGGTTACTATTAGGCTGGTGCTCATGTTCTTCTTTAACAGCAGTAGTTTGGGGCAAATGCCCCCTCAAATAGTTGCAGCTATTCAATTCACACAAATGTTTGCATTCACACTCCTACTTCATCACTTGCTGCTGTCCAGGCCACTGGAAGAGGCCAAAACCATCTCAGGCCCAAAGAGGCTGGGAAGAGCATTGTAGTTGTGTTCCCACCACAGGACACTGAAGTGGCATCTGCATGAGATACATATCTACACTCTGAAGCTGGAGAGGACAAGTACAACAGTGCAGCAGTTATCTGGACTTCCTCCTGGCTAGCTCAGTACGAGGAGGATGCCCAGAGCCCTGCATGAATGAGAAAAAAGACCAAAAGAGATTCCCTTCCCCAGAGATGTTTCAAGCTTTATTCTCGAAGGCTTCAAGGGGAAAAAAGAGAGAGCTGCACTGGGGGCCTGGGCTTTTTCAAACCCTGTGTTAGGGGCAGAGGGAACCCAGACCCCAGCCAGTCAGCTGAGGGCAGAGGGAAAGTTGAGGGGGAAGAACCAAACCTCAAGACAGGCTACAGGGGAGTTCAGGGAAAAACCATCTTCATTGCTACATAAACCACATTAGTGAAATACAACATCTCCCCATTAATTCTTTAACAAAGCTAAAGGAAAGGCATCAGGTTCATTTTGATTTGGAATATGAATGTGCCCTCCATTTACAGTTTGCAGGAAAATTAGACTGTTTTTGGTTTGTCAACTTTATGTGGTTGACTACTGAGGTAAAAGGAGTGAGACCATTCATAGCTTTGAAAATCAAGCAATGAAGGATCATGAACGCCATTATTATAAGGAAAAGAGCAACAAAAAATAACAAAATTGTGTTACCTATAGAAGTCCACCCCCCTGTGACCTCTGGAAGTCCACCACCCTGTGAGTCCCCATCCTTTGAACAGTTCATTGAACTAATCCTCGGATTCTTGCTTCACTTGTCCGATCAAACTGTTCATGCTTTAGAGGGCAGCATGGATGTTAGGAGCTTTTGAGGTGAGGTTCATGCAGCACAGTCCTTCAAATTCGTGGCACTCGTGCCCATGCAATAGCAGGTGGAATTCTATGGCAGCACAATTTTGGAGTGTGGCCTGCCTGGTAATTTCCTCGTCTTCTAGGAGGGAGCTGATTGTGGTGGATGTTAAGTTTGCCTCTTTGACCACCCAGCACTCTAGGTGGCCCAATTCACCTAGAGCTTTGGCTGCTGCTACCCATGGAAGGAACAGGGACACAGCAACTCTTTTTGACTTGGCCCAATGAAAAATTTCAGAATCATAGTTTGGGTCCAAATTGCCAGCACTTCTCTTTTGTATTTTGTTGGCCGATTTGTTTTTGTGAGTCCATTTGCCAGTTAAGGTTTGGTTGGGTGCCAACAGGGACAACCACCCAAAGGTACATGGCCCTCCTAATAGCCAAGAAGGGATCCCTGCCCATGCCCAATCTCCACAAATCAAGAACAATCTTTTAGAGAGGCTTCTGGGACTTGAATGAGATGGGTTGTCTGCTGCAACATGGTTTAGGGTATTACACCACCTTTTGGCAGTGAATTCCCCATGATATTGCAGTATGTTGTGGAACTCTTTAGTACTAGAAGGTTTTGGGATGATGGTAAAATGAATGCAGTACGGTGTGGGGGAGGAACCAAATAGCTCTAATTCTTGGGGGTCCTGGGCTGCTTTGGGCAAATTTGGCAGACAGTCCTCTATGGGGTTCTTAATAATTACAGGTTGTTGCTGATTTTTGTGTGGTTGGATGCTGTGTAACTCAAGAATTTCATAGGACATATATGTTTCAAAGCTGGCTGGATATTCTTCAGCCTTCAATGGGATCCCTAACCAGGCAGGTGGACATAGGGTCTTTTGCTGCTATAGTGCACAGGCATATGTTTTCCTGTTGAAGCGTTTGTGCCAGGGTCACCCAGATGTTTTGACATGGCTGAGGGACAATCCCCACAGCTGCCAGACTGTTCAATGTTAATAAGATGACAAGTTGGATGGGGCTCATCACAGGGTTGAGTGGGAGACAGGTTTTCTTTAAAACAAAAAAACAAACATTTTTAATGCATGTTAAAAATCTCTGTTTCTGCCGGAATGTAGCCACATCTAGGAAGATTTTCTCTCCTCTTTCTGGCATCTTTTTTTTGAAGCAATGGCTACTTGCTTCTCATCCCCTTCTGCTGGAGCTGGATTTTTGGGAACAAGAGGTTTTCACCCACTTCTGGGGAATCCACCAAAGGCCTGAGGGGGTGGTTACACATGCATAGCCACGGCCCCAGGTAAAAAGTTCATAGGAACCTTTGGTTTCCCAGGTTTCTGGGTCCCTAATCAAGACTGGTGGACTTAGGGACAATTTGAATCGATTAGCACTGTTAAAGTGACGTACCATTGCAGGACTCATATTTTCAAATGAACAATTCAGAAAATTGATAGTAAACATGGCTTTGCAGAGTTTCTGCTCTTGCTTGCTGGAAGATGTCAGGGAAGTGTGCTTTCTCAGCTGGGACAGCAAGGGAGTCTGCTTTACGATTCCCTTCTGCCATTTCACCTGGCAAATCGGTATGAAACCTTATGTGCATCACATAGAACAGATGTTCTCTATGTGAAACTAAATAAATTAGTTTTGAAAGCAACCTGAAGAGATGCTTGTTCTCAATGTCTTTGAGAATTGCCTGCTCTGCTCTGGACACTACCCCTGCTATGTAGGCTGAGTCGCTTACCAAATTCATTGGCTCCGAGAACTTCTTAAAGGCTCTCACAACTGCAGCTGGTTCAGCTACCTGGGGTGACCCCTCCACAAACTCAACATCAGCTTCCCAATGCTGACTTTGGGGATTTCTCCAAGTCATCACTGACTTGTGCGATGCCCTGGACCCGTCCGTGAACACTGTGAGAGCTTTGAGTGGTTTCTGGCTCCTCTTTTCACAAGGAATGAGGTGGAATTCCTCATTTAACAACTTGTGAGCCGGGCGTGGACTGATATTTGTCCACTGTAGCTGTCCAGAGATAATTGGAGGATGGCATTGCTCTGGAGCAAGTGCTCAAACATCTCTTTGGTCAACCTCTCAGGAGGGTTCCTTCCCTCAGAAAGTTTGACCGGGAGGTGAATACACACAAAGTCACAACCAGCCAGCTCACGAAGTCTCACCCTTGCCTTCTGAATCAGCTGAGCCATCAGCTCTTGTGGCTGGGTGATGGTATTGGATCTTTGCTGGGAGAGGAAGACCCAGTCTATGATTAAGAGTGAATCTCTCTGCCCCTCGATCCATTGGAATATCAAAGTGTGCAGGTGTGGCAGCTTTCCCAAAACAATGAATTTGAAAGGCAGCTGGTAACGGTGAGCCCGCCTTTCAGCCAAAGCCTTCTGGTCTTTTTCGATTGCAGCCTTGGGGTCAGTTCCCTGGGAGAAACCAGCTCTCTCTCCCTCTTCAATAAATTGAAGAGGGGGTCTAGGTCCTCATTGGTGAGGCATAGCTAGGGCCTGACCCAGCTCAAAGACCCACACAAGGAATGGAGATCTGCTAGGGTTTTGGGATTACAATCGATTTTCAATTTCTGCGGGACTATGGTTCATGCAGTGATTTCCAAGCCCAGGTACTTCCAAGGTGGCATCCTTTGAACTTTGTCTTCCTGCAATTGCAATCCAGCAGAGGTTAAAACTTTAACCACCAGGTCAAGTGTGTGTTGGAGTATAGAGTCATCGGGGACACAGACAAGCACATCATCCATGTAGTGTAAGATGATGGAATCCCTTCTTTGCATGCACACAGGGTACAGCAGTGAGACCACGTACCACTGGCAGATGGAGGGACTGCACTTCATTCCCTGCGGGAGTACTTTCCAGTGGTAGCGCTTCATTGGGGCTTCTCGATTTATGGAAGGAACTGAAAAGGCAAACCTTGGGGCTTCCTCAGGGTGGATATCTTTGCCAATTTGATCCCTCCTACATCTTGCAATCCCCTGTGTCAAGCACCCTTTGCACATGGAGATGGTCTGATCCATGGGTTAGGTTGCATGCCAGAGAGGGTTTTTCCTCACCCACCACTTCTGCCCAGTAGACTTCAGGTGATTTTCCATCTACTGTGACCTCCGCTGGAATGGGAATGACCTGAGGGAGGATTTGCCCCTCAACTGGTAGAATGGTGGTTGAGGGCAATGTGCCAAGAGAATGAGACAGGTTATTTTTCCCTTGATGATCATGGGAGCCACCTCAATCTCTAAGGGTGTGTGTGCTGTGTTATTTATAAATTATATATAAATATAATATATATTTAATATATATTTAAAATATATCTGTATATTATATATGTATTATAATAAATATATCTATATTATAATATATATATAAATAAATATTTGTAAATATATAAATCACTCACTGTCCAGTTCCATGTGGTATATCGTCATGTCCAGTGAGCTGTCTGGCAGGTCCACAGTAATGACTGTCCAGTCAGTAGACCTGAAATGAAAGCCTTTGGTAGTCACGAGCCTAAAACCGCCATGAGGCTGCCAAGCTTTGTCAATTGAACATTTGACATTTTTGTTTTCCTTCATCCCCACACTCTGTATCCCTTTGTCCCCCTTTTTTATTAAGAGAGCCTTTTGCCGGTCTGGAGCCTGCTGTATTTATATCTTTGCACGTGATTGTGTTAATGGTGGGCACACACTCTAGACTCAGTTGTTTTGCTTATTGATCTTCTTCTGTTTCTGGCTTTGTGGACAGTCTCTGGCAAAGTGTCTTGGCTTTTTGTCCTGGAAGCAAATGCAGCTGCTGTAGTGACATTGGTTGCCTCCTTGCTCCTGGTGTTACAGATGCAGTAGTATTTGGGTGTGCCAACCCCAGATTCCTCTCATGTGCACTGAACAGTTCTGCTTTTCTGGCACAGGCTTCTATCTTCTGTGTGAGACTAGGTGGTGGTTCGAGGGGAAGGCTAAGAATAATCCTGCAACAGGTTTCATTAGCATTCCTCTGAGCCATCTCCTTAATTAATTCTGCCTGTATTGCTGGGTCGTGCGCTTGCCTCTCCACCTGTGTCTGGAGGCGATCCACAAACTGCAAGAAATTTTGTGGCAAACTGTTTAATGTTAACATAACTGCCCTTGACTTCAACCGTTGGTAATTATTTAAAAGCCTTTCCAGCAACATTGCAAATTTTATCCAAAACAGACTTGGGTAACTCTTGAGTTTGTTTTTCAGGGCAGTGCCAATTCCCTTCACCACATAAATGTTCATAGGCAATGTCATTCCCACCACTATCTTGTGCAGCATCAGAGCTTTGCTGGAGCTCCTGTAGAAGCACCCTTAGAGACCTGCTCCACATGTTCTCCCATAAATCATACTCTGAGGGGGTCAACAAACACTGGAAAAGGTCTTTTATATCATTGGGTACCATCTCATTTGAAGTAAAAGTGGCTCTCATCATGCCTTTAAAAATTTAACTGCTTCTACCAAATTCTCTTTGTACGTTACAAATTTCTTTTTTATCTTGATAGGACAAAGGCTGATAACTTCATAACTTCACTTGCCATTTCTCCTACCAAGATAAATTACAGGAGCAGCTAAGGGGATATTTTCCTCTTCTCGGTTCTGACTTCCAGGAAATTTCCCCTTTGTTCCATTCCCCGGAAATCAGGAGGCATTCCACCCCCCACGCCCTGGGGTCCGGGAAGCGGCTGACCTCCCTCCCCCACTTGGGGCACTGGGAGAGGCTGCTCCCTGCCCCACCCTGGGGACATTATCTCCCTCGCAGGGGCCATGAGGTGGGTCCCCCCCACCCCCATCGGTGCCGGAGGCTGCAGGGGGCCCACCCTCTTCCCCGCTCCCATGGCAGCTGAGAGGGCGGGCCCCTTCTCCCTCGCCCCCATTCCAATGGCAGCCCTGGGGGCAGGCCTGTGAAACCAGAGCGGGAAGGGGGCGGGGTTACATGGTGACATCATGTGGGGTGGGCACTTGGAGGAGGAAGGGGGCGGGGCAGCCAAGGGCAGGAATGGGTTGTGGGAGGGGAAGGGGCTGGGGTCAGGGACAGGAGGGTAAAAGGGATTATGGGATGAAGAAGCCAACAGGTGGCTACCACCATAGTGAACCCCCCCTTCCCCACGTGGTCTGCCATGCGGCCGGTGCTCTGAGGGGAAGGAAGGTCACTTTCAGAGCTTTTAGAACAGTGTTCTTGAGGGAAAACAGGTGGCATAGAAGGGTACAGGAAGATTCTCAGACAACCTGCGCAAAACTGTCAGAGCCAGTGTACCAGGTGGGACTCGGGAGTCCAGAACAGTTACCGGCACTTCGGGTGCTTTGTGCCTTTTGGGATGGCCTGTGTGTTCCCTCCAGTTTAGGGACAGAGGGATTTGGAGGAAGGAGAGGGGAAGTTGGGGGACTTTGCTGTGGCTGTCTGTTGTTCTCTGTCTGAAGCAATTGTTTGCGAATTTGTAAAAAGTTTGGGAGAAACAGAGGGACTGTTTTGTCCCCATTTTCCACTTTTAATGTGAATAATTCTCCTATTTTATCGCAAATTAAAACTAAATTTATATTTTGCAAGTCATAATCTGCAATTTCAAGAGACAGACAGCAGATAAAGTGCTCTAATCGTTTCTTAGAGACTATAACACCTCCACCACTTAAAATTTCCGTAAGCTGGGAAAATATTCTCTTTTGCTGAGCAGAAAGCTGCGTGCCCATTTTGATATTTTAAAAGCAATGTGCACAGTTTATCTACCTTTTTACGCAATAGCAACACAAACAAAAGCGTTTTTTTCTGGCCCCATCTCCAAAACTGGGAGAACAGGGGTAGGGGAACCGCACGGCTGGGGTTGCGTAACCCCAGACCGTGTCTGCTGCTTCCCGCCAGCCCTGCCGGCCCTGGGGTAGCCCTGCCACCTTGCCACCACCTCTAGGCCCCCCCACCCCGTGCCGTGCGAGCTGCGGGGATGTGAGCTGTGCCGGTCGGAGCAGCGCAGATTTCGCAATCATAGATTGCGCTGGTGGGGCCGACACCACATGCACTGCCACCGCTGCTGCCACACCGCGGGGTCTAAACGTCCCCCCGCTGCCACGCAGTCGCTGGTCCAACTGGGGAACTTGCCTCCCTGCAACTAGGGGCTATTTTGGGGTCCCCGCCACACACGAGGGACTTACCTTGTCCCACAGACGTTGGCTGTCTGTGAAGCTGTGGAAGAAGTTCCCATTCCAGAACCAACTCACTCTGGCGCTGCAGTGAGCTCCTGGCCCGTTCCTCAGCCCCGAGGCTGCACAGAAAGCAGCTCCAGAGTGGGAGAGGTAGTTGAACAGTCCAAAAAGCTTAATGAATCCCTTAAACGGGACTCCAGCCACGCGTGGGGCTCTCAAATTGTTGAGAAAGCCCCACGCTGGGCGCCAACTGCAGCAGTTATCTGGACTTCCTCCTGGCTAGCTCAGTACTAGGAAGATGCCCAGAGTCCTGCAAGAATGAGAAAAAAGACCAAAAGAGGCTCCCTTTCCTGGAGATGTTCTGAGCTTTATTCTCGAAGGCTTCAAGGGGAAAAAAAAAGAGAGCTGCACTGGGGGCCTGGGCTTTTTCAAACCCTGTGTTAGGGGTGGAGGGAACCCAGACCCCAGCCAGTCAGCTCAGGGCAGAAGGGAAGGGGAGGGGAAAGAACCAAACCACAAGACAGGCTACAGGGGGGTTCAGGGAAAAACCATCTTCAGTGCTACAAAAACCAGATTAGTGAAATACAACACAACAGGAAAGGGAGGACATTTGCAGCACTGCACTTCTCCAGTTCCCTGATACCACCACAAGTCTCTGCTGACAACTGCATTCAAAGTGCTGCCAGTGACACTTCTTCACATCTGCTTATGTTATTGACTGTATTCTGTGCAATGAAGTCAAATCCCTACAAGTTTCAATACTACAGGAGTGGAAATAGCCTTGTTGAGAGGGACTTCTTGCACAAGAATGTAGTGATAGGACAAGGGGGAATGGCTTTAAACTGATAGAGGGTAGGTTTTGATTAAATATTAGGAAGGAATACATGACTGTGAGGTGGTGAAGCACTGGAACCAGCTGCCCATAGGATCTGTGGATGTCCCATCCCTGAAATATTCAAGGTCTGGATGGATAGGGATAGGAGTAACTGGGTCTTAGTGGAAGGAGTCCTTGCCCAAGACCTAAGGGGCCTGACACTAGACTATCCTAGAAAGTCCCTTCCAACCCAAACCATTCCATGATATGCAGATTATACTCCTGCAGGATAGAGATGGAAAAGGAAAGAGACATATGCACAGAGACATGGCACAGAGCCTTTTTTCATTGTTGTGATATTGTATTATGTCTTGTGTAAAACTTCAGAATTTGTTCAGCAAAACCAGAACAGCTAGAAGATATTGTGGGTCTGACTCAACAAAAAGGAAACACCTCTGCTCAAGGAGACCAAAGACATTGAATCTCTGCATATCTGTCTTCCATTCCTGTGTCTTCCTCCTGGAAAAGTCCATTTATTTTCAGCCAGAGGCTTCTGGATGCTCTCAGAGAGAAGAGGACACAAGAACACAGGACATGCTTTGGTGAGCCCAAGCCCTCCTGTGTTCCCTAAACACACCATGCAATGGGGACGCTGGACAAAGCTCATTTCACTTCCACATAAGCATGGTCCCCTCCCACACAGTGACGTTGTATCAGAGCTCCCCACCCCTCCCAGCACAGCCAGTGCAGTTCCAGGCTCAGTACTCAGCTCCCAGCTTTACTCAGGGGTATTTCCATCATACAGTTACTGCTGCAGCTTCACAAATTCGATAATAGGTTCCAAACAGATCTGACGTCATTCCAGTTGTTGAGAGCTTGTTCCCTTCTTAAGATTACAGTGCTGTTCTCATCATGTCCACCACTTGGTTCTCCTTTACGCCAGAACCTGGGACAGAGACAGGCTTGTTACTCCACTGTGTCCATTGTAAAGAACTGCTGGAAAGAATGACAGTGGGATGCAAGACTTGAAGGGAAGAGACAGAAATTCCCAGTGCTGATTTGTGGGCAGAAGCAGTGCCCTTCCTCCCATTCCATATCCCACTGGCACCAGTGTCACAGG
>JAREIS010002473.1:0-29598 GCA_030060385.1 Muscicapa striata striata | reverse complement strand
GGGAGGGCGCTGCAGCGGCCCGCGGCGCCGGGGTGAACAGGTCCGGCGGGTTACGACTGTTGCCGTCTGCACACGCAACGGCTGGCAGTCACTGCAGCTGCAACAGTGGAGGTGGCAAGCTTAGTGTGGGGTCTCCCAAGCTGGAATGAATAAAAGGAAAAGTTTGTCATTAGCTGTGTCCCATCCCGCAGAGGAACATGTGCAGCATGGTAATGTAAAATTAGGATCCTCTCTATTGTTGGTTGTTTTTTTCCTACTGTGTTTTCAACATTCCCCTATGTGAGATGATTCACCTCGTTGTGTGAACCTGCAATACACTGAATTTGTCCATCAAGGTCCAACAGAATTTGTGAGGAGCTCAGCTGCTGTTCCTGTAGTGTTTCCCCTTCAGAGGACAGGGCTGGCAATGCTCCCTGTGGACTGCTGAGATCAAAGCTTGGGTGAAATTTTAGACACATTCCTGAAAATAGATACCTAGGGCAGGCAGTGAATTCAACCTCAGCCTGTTCCACAGTGGCAGCCCATTTCGATCCTCTGTAATCGCTGGTGTTGAGCTTAACCTTCTCTTTTTTCACCTGCTGGACACATAATAGATCTCACAAGTGAATCTTCTGTGCCTGAAGTCATTGTTATTCTTAGTGATGATGAATCTTCTGTGGTAAGTAGTGAATGGCACATTCCTCTCCATTTGCATTCAAATTAGTTTTCCTGCCATTCTTCTGGAACCGTGTTTAGTACGCAGACCTCAAAGGTAGAAAGATGGTTCTCATTTGCCACTTTAGACACATTTCCCAGTCAGACCCAAACACACTCCTGAACACATCAGCATGCCTTAGAACCACTTGAACTGAGTCGGTGACCAACCTAAAACGGGTTGTTGCTCCAGTGATTTAAAGGAGAGCACAGGAAGTCTTTGGCTTCCCAAGTGAGAAGTGTTTCATCTGCACCATCACTTGAACGTACCCCTGTCGCTGAGGCGTAAAACGCACCTGCAGCTGTCTGGAGTAGGCACTAATTCTGTTCCTTATTCCAAGAAGTCGTTAAAGCAGTCACATTTCCGATTTTTTCATTTTCCCCTGCTATTTTGAAAGAATATTCTTTCATCCAAATCCGCGGCGCAGTTTGTCTGCTCAAGTTTGGGACGCCAGTGCTGCTGTGCAAAGCAGAAATGCAGCAGACATAGAATGGGAATAACATCCTGACAGGGTTGCTCTGGAACTTCTGCAAAGCAAAGGCCTCAAATTTTACAACAGCATTTGCACGACCCAGCTCCCTTTGCACCAAACACAAGAGCAAGTTTGGGTATAGCTTGTTTTCCCTTCAGTAGCTGTTCATATAAGAAGTAATGTTCCGGCCATTAAAGGTTAACTTGCCAGTTTGAGGGAGAAAGAGGGAAAGAGCGAGCTCAAACCCAAAATCATTTTGGGAACTGAATCACGGGAGCAGGAAGTACAGCATTCCTCATTGCCTCCATCTCTAACTCATTTCAGGAGAGGGAGCAGAGCCAGCAGCTGCCATATCTTTCAAGAGCATCAGGGAATTCAACTGAGCAACAGTCAAGGGATGATGGAGAGGAACCAAGGGAAGAAAATGGGTATGTGAGAGAGAAAGTGTCTAGCAAAACCCTAATTACAGATGTGCTGTGGAATGGGGTTTTGCCAAGCCTTTTGGGTTCTGCCTAATTCTGTGCAAATACTTCAGACCCGGAAAATAGTGGCCTGCCTGGAAGAGGTTAAATAAACCCAGCAAAATCCAGCAGAAACATTTCTTCTCCGTTTCTGAAGCCCTTCCTTCTTAGAAGCTGTCCATCTAATAGTGAATGTAAGAGAATGGCTTGGCTCCCGGACATGGTTTCAATACGCAAAAAGTCTTGCAATGATTGTGTTTCGGTGCCGGGATGCTGTTTAATCAGAACTGGGGATGTTTTAAGCGCACCAAGATTTTCTTTGTTGGTAACCCTTGGTGTCCAGTGAAATAAATAGCTCCCTGTTTAAATGACTGCATGTCCTTCTGCTTCTGCTCTCTATAGTGATTGGCTGCTGTATGATTTTGATCTTCCATATTGGTCAGATGAGGACTCAGAGGTGAGGATGCACTGGTTCTTGTCCTTTCTGCTTTGTGGGAGGGAAAGGGGCAGAGGGGGAGCTGCACAACTCACTTGTCTTAGGTGGGATGCTGCGGGCAGCTGGCTGGAAGCACAGCCCTTGCTGAGAAGCTGCAACTTGCATGTCCCTCCAAGTCCTTTCTTGTTGCTGTCAGTCGAGGGAGAAGCTCTTGCCAGGATGGCACTGGCAGATCTGTGTGTTCCTTGTAGTTCTAGCCTTGAGTTACAGGCTGCACATACGCCTAGGGCGGTTTACCTGGTGCCAAGAGAGCAGCAAACTGCGATTCTTTCCTCCCAATGCCCCTGTTGTTGTTTCCTTCCTTAGTCAATAGTTCTCCCAACATGAGGTGTGTAGGGTTATCACTGCACAAGTTGCTTTTTTGAGCCTGACAAAGGAAAGAAGAGGTTCTAACCCAAATCCATTCAGGAAATTGAAACAGGCAAGTAGAACAGAGCTGTTTCAAGCAGTTCATAATCTGTGTCCATTTTTACCCCACTGCAGGACAGGGAGCAGAACCAGCAGCACTCACATCTTTCCAGATCATCAGAGAATTCATTTGGGCCACTGGCAACTCATGACAATGAGGAAACAAGAGACAGTGATGGGTATGTGAGAGTAAAAGGTCTCTCTAAATTCTCTTTCTGTTATATGGTAAAGGCTTTTTCCAAGCTTCTGGGCTCTGCTGAAATCTCTGCAGAAACTTCAGACCTGTAATTTAGTGGCCTGTCTGGCAGAGAAGTAAGTAGAAGAATCTAAAAACACATCGCAAAATCCAGCTAAAACCTTTCATTTCTTTTCTTTTCATGAAGTCATGGTTGAATATTCATTACTGCATTGGTTTATCTATGCTCAAATGCTTGCAGTACATAACAGCTCAGGGAACAATTGTGGTGCTGGGCTGGGATGTTGCTAAACCAGAAGTGTTGCATGTTAGTAAGTCCCTGCCCCCTGGGAAATTGTTGGCTCCATGTTTAAATGGCTGCATGTTTTTCTGGTTCTGCTCTTTGTTAGTGCATGGCCAGCAGTTCCTGCTAGTCATCCAGTGAGGGAGGATGAGGACTCAGAGGTGCAGGACAGGGAGCAGAGCCAGCAGTACCCACTTGGATCCAGAGACACAGAGGATTCAACTGAGCTCTGGGTGGGTGAGAATGAAGACGAAGCAATAGATAACGATAGGTATGTGACAGATAAAGTGTCTCTCCCATGTACAATTTCTGATATATGGTAGACACTATTGGTTTGTTTTTTTCATTTTTTCCAACCTGTTGGATTCTGCTTGATTCCGTATGATGGAATCTGATTTGAAATATAATTGACAGTCTGGAAGGGAGCTCATGGGATAATGAACAACCTAAACCCAGCACAATCCAGGAGAAACCTTTCCTCACCATTCAGGAAGTTTTATTGAATGTTTCTTGCATTATGGATTACGGTAGACTGAAATGCTTGCAGTACATAAAATCCCTTGCACTGCCTGTGATTCTTGGCTGGGATGTTGCTAAATCAGAATGAGGGGTTGTTTCAATTTCTGCAATTTTTATGTCTTGGTGACACTCTGTGCACTGTGAGATTGATGGCTGCATTTTCTTTTTTCAGTTCTGCCAACTCTAGTGAATGGCCAGACCGTTGTGAGAGTGGCACGTGGAAGGACGACGTTACAGATGTGAGGATCATGTTCTCATCACTTGTTTTTGTCCTTTCTGCTTTGTGGGAGGGAAAGGGGCAGAGGGGGAGCTGCACAACTCACTTGTCTTAGGTGGGATGCTGCAGGCAGCTGGCTGGAAGCACAGCCCTTGCTGGGAAGCTGCAACTTGCACATCCCTCCAAGTCCTTTCTCGTTGGTGTCTGTAGGGAGAGAAACCCTTTTCAGGATGGCACTTGCAGATCTGTGTGTTCCTTGTAGTTCTAGCCTTGAGTGACAGACTGCACATACTCCACGGGCTGTTTGCCTGTTTTCAGTAGAACAGCAAACACTTTTGCCTCAGTTTCCTGTGGTTATGGTTTCTGTTTCTTAGCAGCTCTTCATCCAACATGATGTGTTTAGTGCTACCAAGGGAAAGAAGAGGCTCTAGCCTAAATCCATGCAGGGAACTGAAACAGGGAAAAAGGATGGAGTGGCTTCAAGCGGATCCTAATCTGTGTCCATTTTTACACTATTGCAGGACTGGGAAGAAAGCCAGCAATATCCCCTTTGTTCCAGATCAGCAGAGAATTCCCTGGAACTGGCGAGCAACCTTCTACAGGAACCAAGAGATATTGAATTGTACGTGACATATAAAGTGTCTCTCCTGAATGTAATTTCTGATGTAAGGTAGACACAGGTCTTTTGCCAGTCTTTTGGGTACCACTTGATTCTCTTTGGAGAATTCTTACTTGAAACACAGCGGCCCATCTGGGAGAGGAGTAATGGGAAAAATGCCCCTAAAACCCAGTAAAATCCAGGGGAAATATTTCCTGTTTCTCAGAAAGTTATTACGGAATGTTTCTTACTTTGCCAATATAAAGCTTGCGGTACATAAAAGCTCTTGCACTTCATTGTGTTTCTGAGCTGGGATGTTGCTAAATCAGAACTAGGGATTATTAAAATTTCTGCCATTTTTATGTCTTGGTAAACCTCCATGTTCTGTGAAATTGATGGCTGCATGTTCTTCTGGTCCTTCTCCCTCTAGTGAATGGCCAGGAGGTCTTGTTAGTCCTCCCAACTGGGAGGATGACAACGCACAGGTGAGGATCCACATGTTGTTGAAATTCCTGATTTGTGGGAGGTGAAGGGACAGAAGGGGAGCTGCACAACTCAGTTGTTTTAGCTGGGTGCCACGGGCAGCTGGCTGGAAGCACAGCCCTTCCTGGGAAGCTCCAACCTGCACATCCTTCCAAGTCCTCACTTGGCTCTATCCGTAGAAGGAGAAGCCCTTGCCAGGATGGCACTGTCAGATCTGTGTGTTCCTTGTAGATCTAGCACTGACTGATAGAATTCTTTACTCCCAATACCTGTTGATGTTTCCTTTCTTGAGGAGCTGTTCATCTAACATGAACTGTTTAGGGTATCATAGGAGAATTTCCCAGTTTGGGGAGGAAGAGGGAAGGAAATAGCTCCAGGCCAAACTGAATTTCGGAAACAGGAATAGGGAGGAGGGAGGAGGGTGTCCAGGTGGTTCCGACACTGCCTCTGTTTGTACCCTGTTCAATTCCATCCTGTTGCAGTGGTGGGAGCACAATCTGCAGCACCCACTTCTTGGTTTTCAGGGCAGCAGCTCCACCTACTACTGCTTTGAATGTTCTTAACCACACTTAGAGGGTGATACCCTACCCCTCCTCACCTGCTCTGCTTTCACTGCTCTCTGAGCTGACGTTTGCATGCAGCACCAGGGGGCTCACCAAATCTAACTGTATCTTTTTTTCTCTCCTTTCACATGTGCATCAATGGAAGTTTCTTGAAGGTGTGTTGATATTTTATAGTTGGGAAGGGACTTTTATCTAAAATGTAATAGGTGTTTTTGTTGTTCTTTTCCAAGAAACCAAACCAGCAGGGACTGAAACTGCTTTTAGCAAAAGGCAAAGGATGAGGCTAAAGCCTCTGGCCAGCCTCTGGTCTTTAGAGAACGGATCCAGTGTGTGTGTGATGGCCTCTATCAGTCATAGTGGAAAATCCCTGCAATAAAAGTTGTAGCTGAATACATATGCAGAAGAAACTTTAATTTGGTGACTCTTTCTACAGTTTTAATTGATTAGTGACTGAATATTGTCACATGGACAATAAGCAACTGGAGTTGCAGATGTCATTGTTGCCTGTGGTTTCTGAGAGTTAAAATGCAGACAGGATTTCTTGACACTTTGGCTGTTACTGATCAGGCCTTTAAAAACTGACCTCCCTGGAACTTGGTCAAGATGTTGCCCACAAAAAATTGGATTTGTTACTGGGGTGCAGCAGGTCAATAATTGTACACTTGAGAGAGACACTGACTGTTTATTTGAGTGTTGCACATGTCTGGATGCTCAGTGGCATTTCACAAATCAGACACAACCACTATCAACACTTTTATTTTTTATAAAGTTTAACAAACAAATGAATTAGCATTAATGTGTTACAAGTGGCACGGTTATCTTCTTCGTTAGCATTCTGTCTTCTTTTTGGTTAACAGCAGTGTCACTTCTCACTGTAATTATTCCACTCAGACCGTGGCTGAGTCTCTCTCTTCTTTTGGCCTGGGGAGTTTCTTGAGTTGCTGCTCCATGAATTGGTGGTTGTAATGTGCCTCTGCAGGAATTACTTTGTACCAGTCATTGCTGATTTTAGGAGAGCTGGCTTTGTTAGTTTCTTCCTTATCTTGGGAGTTGTGCCAGATGTCCTTTTGGCCCCTCAACTCTGCATTCTTTGTGTCCACTCTCAGTGGGCATCCCTCTCTCTGAGCTTTGTTAACCATCCCCTGGGTCTGAGCTTCTTGAAGCATGTCCTGGCCTGAACCTTAACAAGGCAATTCTACCAACAAGGAATTTGTTTTACTGTCCTACGGACATCACTTAGTGCTTGTTTGTTAATTCCTGTCTATTTGATGGATGAAATTTCCCTTCCAGTTGATTTCGCTTCAAAATATTCAAAATATCAAATATGTCAATACCAAGAACATCCTTTCTTCAGAAATCTTCTACGTGTTCTACATTGAGCATCACATATAAATGCATTCGCAAATCACCTTAACTCAGGAGGGAGATGATTACTATTTCTTAGGGGCTCTTCCCCAAGTTATTTTATATTTTCCAGGGGCTGTTCTTCAGAACCTCTCAGGTCACCTTTTTAGCTGTGTGTAGGATGAATAGAGCAAATAGTTTGTGTTGGACTGTAGCAGAGTAGCCACAATGTCTGGAAGGGTTCAGCCTTACACTTTGGGAAAGTAGTTCTTGTAAGCCTGTGTTTAAGCCAGCTGAATAGAGTCCTTTACTGACTATTTTGATAACTGATTTCAAGTGTAGCTCCATGGAGAGAAACAAGAATAGATCTCACTTCTGAAAATTAAATTACAGTGCATGAAGAAGAAAGAAGAAATGTCACAGTGAACTGCCACGACCAGCTGGATGGCTCTGGTAGAGGAAGAGGAGCCAATGAAGCACCTGTGGCTGGCTCAGCCCCTGCAGAACAGGGAGCAGAGGAGGAGGAGGACTCTCAAAGCTCAGAGTATGTATGTGGGGCTCATGCCCTACTAAACACGGAATTTCGTGCCTTCTTTTCTTTTCTCTGTACAACTAAGTTATACTGCTATACCTGGTTTGTTTTTCAAGCCTTCCCTACTCTACTTAATTCCCTCCTTCTCCCAATATTGGACGATGATTAGATGATGCCATTTGAAATTGTGGAGGAAAAGGCTGCTCAAGGCAGATGTACCACTTTGCACAAGACCTAAGGGATGAGTGTGGGGGTATGGAAGGAAGGGGGATTGGTCACAGGCCATAGCTCAGTATTGCAATTCCTTTTTCTGACAAGCTCTATTGTCGATGTTAGCTATGGAAATACTTCCATTGTTATCAATGAGGCTTAGCATCATGGGGCCAGCAGGCAGCAGCTGGGCAAGTTGCAGCAGAGATTCCCTGCTGGAATGGTGCAAGCTGGCTGCCTTTCTCCTGCAGCTGGAGCCCTTCTTCCCAAGGTAGACTTGGAAACAGGTAGTTGTGGAGGTCATGCTTTTCTGGCCAGTGCTGGATGCCACAAGCCCTGATTTGTTTGCTTCTGTGATGGAGATCTTGCAGCTCAAGTTGAGTGCCTGCACAGGGAAACCCCCATTCTGCAGAGAAATAGGAAAGTCCTGCTGTAGCAGCACTCCATTACGGTAGGAAAGATGCAATTCATTTGACTGATTAAATTTAACCAGGTGTCTGTGCCACTAAGGAAGAGAAAGATCATGAGAATTATGGTATAAAGTTTTCTAAAGTGGTTTTTGGGGGTAAGGAGGGAAAGACACAGGTTTAAATAAAGCTGGTGAGCTTTGAGCCTTGTGGAATGGCATTGTAGGACAGAAGTTGAGTATGGAACTTTTAGGTGTCAGGTCCTAAATTTGCCGCCTTAAGGGCTTCTACTATTCTAAACCATAATGCATTTTGCCAAAGAATTTGTAGATGTTTTAATTTTGGTTCTTAAGTCTGTAGGTGAACAAATCCCACCACTGGGCCACTATTAAAAAGGAATACTTTGTTCCTCCATTCTCAAGCTTCTCTCTTACTGGATGTGCCTTCCTGCTCTGTTTAGGTAAGGCTGAAAGAGCTCAGTGCTGCAGCAGTTACCATTGACCGAATGATCCTTGCCAGGGCTGGATCCTGCCAGAGCCATGTTAGTCTGTAGCATTAGAACTGGGTCCTGGAATGAGTATTCTGGGGGAATGGTTCCCAGAGGAACTACAGCTCAGTGCTGTGGCCACAATGATGTTAGTGATGAACTCCTGGAAGTCAAAGTTGCCATACACAAAGCTGCCAGCACTAGAGACTGCTATTCCCTCTCATTCCAGAGCTGGGTGACTGAATGCACCTTTGTCCTAGTGAAAACCAGGACACTCTTTCCCTCAGGGCAGGGAGACCCCAAATCCTCATTAAATGCAGCAAGCAGTGTGTTAAAGACAGCAGGCTTCTTCAAAGGAAATGTCAAAGGCTAGTCAGCGCTGTTGTGTGATTATGAGAGATTTTACGTATCAATAACCATTGAAGAGTGGTGATATTAACAGCTGCATGTTCTTTCTAGCTCTGTGGCCTCTACTGCACAGAAAGGAGTTGTCATTAGGTGTCCAATTTGCATGGATTATTACTCAGAGGTAAGGATCATGTTGTCATCCTTTCTGCATTGTGGGAGGAGGAGGAGGAAGCCAGAGGTGGAGGGCTGCACAAATCAGTTGGCTGATGTGGGATGCTGTGGGCACCTGGCTGGAAGCACAGCCCTTGCTGTGAAGCTCCACAAATCACTTCTTGGTGGTGAATGTAGAGGGAGAAGCCCTTGCCAAGATGGCACTGTCAGATCTGTGGGTCTCTCGTTATTCTAACTGCTTTAAGATGCTCTAAAGTCTCATTTGCCTGGTGCCAATGGAGCAGCAAACTCCAATTCATTCCTCCCAATACATGCTGTGCTTTTCTTTCTTCCAGATTATGCGACATGGACGACAGCTTGTGGCCACCATGTGCGGCCACATCTTCTGCAGTCGGTGCCTCCCTGTTGCCCTGGAGACAGCTCACCTGTGCCCCACCTGCAGGGTGCACCTCAGTCCAGATCAATACCATCCCATTTATTTATGAGCAGTTCTCAGAGAAGAGTCCGATTCATCTGGGGCAACCGGCAGTGCAGAGACTTCGTGCTTCATGTATATAGTTCTCCATGTATATATTTTTTCATGTATATCGTTCTTTCTGTATATAGTTTCATTTTTGCTGAATTCTGGGCTGGACTCTGAGATGTTGTTGAACAGATGGAAATAAGGTTCTTGATTTCAGCAGTCAGAAGCTCATTCCTTTCATCACACTGTAGTCATTCATTTGGGGGAAATGTGCTAAAGGCGGAAGCTTTGTATTTCTTGTGGCCAGCATGTGTTGTAGAGGGAAAAATGAACAGGCCCTCTTGGGGTGTGAGGTGTTGCGGTGTGAGGTGGTGGTGAGGTGCCACAGCCCTCCTAAAGTGTCTCCAGTGAAGGAGGAAAGCCGCTTCGGTGGTACAGGCTGGCTCACAGGGGAAAACAAAACCACACACTCCAGATAATCCAGGCAACAAAGTTAGGAGAAGCAAGAAGGCCCTTTGTATAGGGTTCCACAGGGCAGGTTTATTCCGAACACCAGTGAAGGGTCCAGGAGAAAAGAGAAGGAAAACTGGAGGGTCCAGGTTTAAATATGGGGGTCAAAGGGGATGGAGCAGAGCATCAGGTCTAATGGGCTGAGGGCTCCGGGATGGGGGACTTGTAGGGCAAAGGGTGACAGTGGGTAAGCAGGGAAAAGAGAACATTTTAGGGAACATACATTTAAGGGGGAAAAGGGGTGGAGAGGTCAATGGGCCATGAAGGGAAACAGAACTGTGGCACATTAGCATGAAACCACAAAGGGCTGTGGGGTCGAAGTAGTTCTTCTCCATGTCATTAGTGTCCCTCCAACAGCTGTGCGCCTCTTTCTCCAGAGCATGGAGATTTCTGCCCCACAGGCACGTTCCACGCCTCCAGCAACTACCCCTTCTCTTTTGTTAAAAATATTTTCCCTACACATCTTGGCAAAGAATTATTTAAACAAGGAATTATAAGTGAAACAATAAAAACAATAAAGAGAATACTAAAATGTCCTTGGTAAAAAAAGGTTTCCACCCCTTCAGTTCCCATTGTTCAAACAGTCCTTCTAGCCAGTCCTCTCTCTTCTGTATTTTGATGTCCTTTACTTGGTCCTTTAAGAGCTGGATGCTCCTGTGGATGGATTCACTGTTCAATGTTAGATTGAGGCAGCACAGCCCCTCCAGTTCCTGGCAGCCATGACCATGGGCACGGAGCAGGAAGTCGACGGCCGCTCGGTTTTGTAGCGTTGCGTGCCTGGTGCTTTCTCTGTCCTCCAGCAGATGGCTCAGGGCTTTAGAGGTGGCACTGGCCTGCTTGCCAAGCCAGCACCCCAGGTCAGTAAGCTCACCCAGGGCCTTTGCTGCAGCTACCCAGGGCAGAAATAGGGAAACTGTGACCCTTTTCCCTTTGTTCCAGTTTGTAACTTTCGAGTTGCAATTTTCATGGAATTCAACGTAAGATATTTTTTGGCAAGCCAATTAGGTTTTTCTTCACCAATCCTGAATTAGATGTTTGGGGTGAGGGTGGTAAACTGGCAAAGGGTGCAGGGATCTCTCTGGAGGCAAGAAGTGATCCCAGCCCACCCCCTATCCCACAGATAAGAAACGCATCCAGGGCAGCACTCTAAGATTGACTGTGTACAAAGAGACAGTTCCACTGGTGTAATTGCATCAATTGATTGAATAAGCTTTTCTGCTTGGGGTCACATCCTTCCTGAAAATGGAACGGGGGTGATTGAAATTTGTTGAAACGGTCGTCTATAATAGAACCAAATACAGAAAGTGGCCTGGGAGGACCCCAATATGTCCAGTTCTTAGGGATCCTCTGTGTGTTGGGACACTTGGAAGGGGGGGTTGGTGGCCCATCCCCCATGGAGGCCACATGGAACGCACATGCTCTTTAGGACAAAGGGAGCAGGGGTCTTCTCTAGGAGCCTCCCCTGAGGCTGCGGGGACCAATCAGAGACCTGGGTTGGTGATTGACAGCCCAGGAAACCAATTAGAACGCTGTTTCGCTTTTACGAATCACAGGAAATAAGTCAGTTTGTGTCTTTTGCTTTCGATGGGGCAGGGGAGAGGAGCTGGCAGGAGCTCCGGGTCCCAGCATGGGGCCCGGCCCGGGCTGAGCTCCGGGAGGAGGAAGGGCCCAGCCCCGGGATGACTCCCAGCCCAGGGAAGGCCCCGGGGTGGACTCGGCTCTGGCCCTGGCGGGCCCTGGCTCTGGGATGGCCCCGGGGAGGGGGCCCAGCGCAGCCTTGGCTCGGCTCGGCCCGGCCCGGCCCGGGCCGGCCCAGCTTGGCTCCAGGCCTTGCACAGCGGCAGAAAAAAGTCCAGCCATTTCATCATCTTGTGTGGCTGTGCCTTTTCCAGCATGGCTTCAGCCTGGATCCTTACCGTTTGGATACAAGTTTAACTTTTGGTGCCTGAATGAGACTTTGGATTTCCTGAGTTCCCCAGAACGGAAAGCATGAAGCAAGAGGAATTACAGAAGTCAGTAGAAGGAAGGCCAGGGTTATAGAAGGAGATGGAGGAGTCACCACTGATAAGTAGCTTAAAACCTTTTTTTTGTGGGCTTTAGAGGATCATGACTTTACTTAAAATTCCTTTAAACTGTAGAATATACTTGGGGAGGTTAAAAGTGCCTGAGAAGAAGACCTTTTTTGCCCTGAGAAATGGGCCTCGGGAAGTGGAGCTCTCTATCTTTGGGACTGGAATTGGACAGAGATATTTGAGTGGAGAGTGAGATGAAGAGTCTTTTTTGTGTTCTCAGCAGCCTGCCTTTAAAATGACACCCCATGTGTTTTTCAGCAACCCATATACAGTTCTGGAAGGACTGTGAAAATGGGAGGAAAAACCATAATTTGTAGTTTCTGGGTGGATGCAGATTATGAGAGTGAGACACCCTCTAGGCCTAAACAAAAAGAAGGGGCTTTTCTCTCTTGAGTGAACTGAAATGATTATTTAAGTGAATAACTGGCTGAAGTTTTTTTTCCTGTATGTTGCTGGTATGAAGGAAGGGGGAGGAGGGAATAATCTGGAAATCTCATTCTGAATTGTTTTGTGTTGTTAATAAATTTTCTGGTATCCTTTTTAAGCTTTGAGCCTGCTTTGTCTTTACTCCTAAACTCGATCCCCAAAAGAAATTAAATATATTAAAATTGGCAACCCCAGTCACACCGTGACACTCTGACACATGCAGTAAAATCTTTGTCCACTCATTCTAGGTGTCTACGGGATGGGTTTCTTACCTGTAAAGGGGTAGTCTCTTGCCGTCAGCAGAATTCCCACCAGGCACGTAGACAGAGGGTCACCAATGTCACTCATGGCCAGGCATAGATTGTCTTGCTGCACAGATTCTGCCAGGGTGATCCAAACCTTTTGTCAGGGCTGATGGATGATAAATCCAAATGGCATTGGTAGGGCCAGGAGCATCCAAAGTCAAGCAGCACCAGTAAGAGGTAGCAGCATCATTATCTCTATTGTGGTAGTTACTGTAGATGGGTTGCACTGTTGGGATTAAAAGGATACTTGAAAGCCAGATAGTAGGAAGAAGTGATCTGCAACTGTAATGTAAAGGGTACAGGGATGGGGTAAGAAACATTGT
Organism: Muscicapa striata striata; assembly: GCA_030060385.1. NCBI lineage: Eukaryota > Metazoa > Chordata > Aves > Passeriformes > Muscicapidae > Muscicapa > Muscicapa striata. The sequence goes on along the minus strand of JAREIS010002473.1, from coordinate 16,610 downwards.
TATTAGGAAGAAAAGGTAACAGGGAAGGTGTGTAACTGTGGGAAACAGGCTGAGGGAAAAGGCAGGGTAGATGCATAAAGAAAGGGATAATTCTTGTGGGAAAAACTTGTCCATTTTCATCATAGCTTAGTCCAGTAATGACATGGGCCAGGTAGATATGGCTTGCTTTGTGTTTTCTTGGGTTGAGTTGGTCTTGTTGGTGGTGTGCAGATTTTCTCCTTCTGCTCCTCCATGCTGCACGGGTCTCATCCTTTTGGGTGTCCTTTTCCCTCCCTGGGCTTTCTCTGGGCGCTGTGTCCAGCAGTGTGATGTAGGGCTTGATGTTTTTCCCTGGAATCCAACTTTGACCTGATCCTGTGGAGGCACAGCCCTACTCTGTCCCCCAGGTGATGAGTGGGAAAGGGCCCATGATCTGCTTGGATTCAGGGTCCTTGATCAGCACAGGCAGCTTCTCTTCGAGCTTTGCTTGGGTATTATTTGAGAAGTGCAGGACTATTGAGGGGCTCGACTCCATAAATGAATTATTTAAAAAATTGAAAGTACAGGTCACCTTACAGAGCCTCTCAATGGGAGGAGTACTCTCTGTCCCCCCTCTCTGCTGATCAAGGAGCCTTTTAATCGTTCAGTGGGCCCTATCCGTGATAGATTGCCTTGTGGGAGAGTGGGGTATACCCGTGTCATGCTTCCTCCCACACTGATTTAGAAATTGATGGAAGTTTTAGGAGGTGTATGTGGGACCATTATCTGTATTGATGTTCTGTGGAATGCCCAAAGTGGAGAATACAAGAAGGACGGGCCAGATCTCATCCTTGGCCTTCTCTCCTGTGTGGGCCAAAGCAACCACAGCTCTAGAGAAAGTATCTCTGGACACATGCATATATTTCATCCTTCCAAAGGGACCATAGTGAGTCATGTCTGTTTGCCATAGCTGGCAAGTTTTGAGTCTTCGGGGATTTACCCGTGTTCCCATTGATGGCATGGTGTCTTGTTGGCTGTTGGGGCACGAAGCCACTATTGCCCGTGCTTGTTCACTGGTTATTTTGTACATCCTGACGAGGGTGGGGACGTCTTGGTGGAAGATCTGATGGCTGAGCTTGGCTTGGCTGAAGATATCTGGCATGGTGGTGATTTGTACTGCCATGGCCAGAGCATTCAGCTTTCCAGCTGCCCTCTGCAATGGGGCCTGGCCGATCGGTGTGAGACCTTACACACATAATGGGGTAGGGTTGCTCTGGGTGGGAGAGAAGATATCCCAGTTTTGAGAGCAAGTGATTTAAATTTGCATTTGCAAACTCCTTTAATAAAGCATGTTCAGCCCTCTCAGCTATTCTGGCTACATAAATCAAATCCGTGAGCAAATTGCATGCTTCTATGAACTTTTCAAAAGCTCAAATGACGGCTGCCAGTTCTGTGATTTATATGGATCCCTGAACAATTTTGACATCAGTCTCCCATTTCTGAGTGTTGGGGTTTTTCCAAGTCATAACTGACTTGTGGGATCCTCTGGAGCCATCTGTGAATACAGGATAAATGGGAAGATGTCCTTAAATCCTTTTGTATTCCAGATTTGAATTATTAACAGCCAATTTTCGGGCAACTCATCCTGGACCCTTGAGTCCTCTATCTGCCTTTCAATTGAATCTTTTAGCCAACCAATGAATTTGATATAAGATTCACTGGTGCTTTGTTTAATGTCCATAAAGTTTGGGGTGGGCCTGGTGTCAGGGGTTTGCAGCAAAGCTCTTTTGGCTGCATTTTTAATGTCTTCGAGGACTACCTTGGGGAGTTTTACCTGGGTTTGAGCCTTTTCCAAAATACCTTCTCCGCATAGGTGGAAAAGTGTTACTTGTGCCCTGTCCTCATCTTGATGATATACCTTTAAAAGTGATTTTATCTGTTTTTCCCTAAGTCTTTCCCACAGTATAAATTTTGCAGGAGAAAGTTTGGAGGTAGTGTTGGTCTCTCCAAAAGTAGCCAGGCTTCTAACTGCTGGCATCTTTAGTCTGGGAAAAATCTTTTGGAATTCTAGCAGACCGAAGCCCAGTCTCAGCACCACGGCCCTGCATGCAAACTAGGGCCTATTTCCCTGTGAAATAAAGATCACTTCACCACTTTTGTGATATCCATTTAGAGGAGGCTTTTGACACCCAATGAACAGCCAGGGTTCTCAGTGGTGGCAGCTTTAGTCTGGGAGAAATCCTAATCATTTCAATATTTTAGCTGTCAGACGCCCAGTCTCAGGCCAATTACCCTGGATATGAACAATGGCAATTTTCCCTCTAAAAAAAACCACACCCTCCCAGTTTCTTAATACTATTTTTAAGGAAGATACAGACTCTCTAAAAGCAGCCAAGATTCTAAGAAGTGGCATCCTTAGACTGGGAGAAATCCTGATCATTTCAGGTTTTTACCCGTCAGACGCCCACACTCTGGACAAAGGTACAGGACAAGTACATTGGTCATTTTCGCTCTGAAAAAAACCACACCGTCCCAGTTTCTTAATGGCAGTTTGGAGGAAGACACTGTCTCTCCAAAAGTAGCCAGGGTTCTAAGAGGTGGCATCTGTAGCCTGGGAGAAATCCTGTTCCTTTCAAAACTTTAACTGTCAGACGCCCAGTCTAAGGCCAAGGGCCCTGGATATGTACAATGGCAATTTTCCCTCTGAAGAAAACTACACCCTCCCAGATTCTTAATACCATTTTGGACGAAGATACAGTCGCTCCAAAAGTAGCCAAGTTTCTAAGAGCTGCCATGTTTAGTCTGGGAGAAATCTTGATCCTTTTTACCCGCCAGACGCCCAGACTATACGCAAGGCCCCCGGGCAAGTACATTGGCCCTTTTCCCTCTGAAAAAACTACACCCTCCCAGTTTCTTAATGGCAGTTTGGAGGAAGACGGTGTTCCTCCAAAAGTAGCCAGTGTTCTAACTGGTGGCATTTTTAATCAGGGAGGAATCCTGATCATTTCGGAATTTTACCAGGCCGAAGCCCAGTCTCAGGCCAATGGCCCTGCATGCAAACAAGGGCCTATTTCTCTGTGAAATAAAGATCAATTCACCACTTTTGCAATATCCATTTAGAGGAGGCTTTTGGCAAACCATGTACAGCCAGGGTTCTAAGTAGTGGCATCTTTAGTATGGGAGAAATCCTGATCCTTTCAGAATTTGAGCTGTCAGACGCCCAGTCTCAGGCCCAGGGCCCTTGATGTGAACATTGGCAATTTTCCCTCGGAAAAAAACCACATACTCCCAGTTTTCTTAATACCATTTTGGAGGAAGATACGGTCTCTGCAAGAGAAGCCAGTGTTCTAAGTTCTGGCATATTTATTCTGTGAGAAATCCTGATCATTACGGAATTTTAGCTGTCAGACGCCCACAGTCAAGCCAAGGGCCCTGGAAATGTACATTGGCAATTTCCCTCTGAAAAAAACTACACCCTCCAAGTTTCTTAATGGCATTTTGGAGGACGACATTGTCTCTCCAAAACTAGCTGGGATTCTAAGTGGTGGCATCTTTAGTCGGGGAGAAATTCTGATCCTTTTGGAATTTTAGCAGGCCGACGCCCAGTCTCAGGCCAAGGGCCCTGGATATGAATATTGGCCAATTTCCATCTGAGAAAAAACCACACCCTCCCAATTTCTTAATACCATTTTGGAGGAAGTTACAGTCACTCCAAAAGCAGCCAAAATTCTAAGAGGTGGCATCTTTAGTCTGGGAGAAATCCTGATCCTTTTAGGTTTTTACCCATCAGACGCCCACACTCTGGGCAAAGGCACGGGACATGTACATTGGTCACTTTCTCTCTTAAAAACACCACACCGTCCCAGTTTCTTAACACCAGTTTGGAGGTAGTGTTGGCCTTTCCAAAAGTAGCCAGGATTCTAACTGGTGGCATTTTTAGTCTGGGATAAAAATCACTTGGCCACTTTTGTGATACCCATTTAGAGGAGGCTTTTGTGGACACTGCTGCAGGCCTAGACCTTTTCTCACAGGGTCTGAGTTCCTTTCTCAGGCTGTGAAACTTTCTCAGGCTTAGCTGAAAATTTTCCCATGCAGCCGTGTCCGTGGGAGAGCAGCAAAAAGTCAATTGCTGTTCGGTTTTGCAGAGTTGCATGTCTTGTGGTTTCTTCATCTTTCAAAAGATCACTCAAAGCAGCGGATGTAGCATTGGCCTGCTTACTAAGCCAGCACCCCAAATGGTCAATGTCTCCAAGGGCTTTTGCTGCTGCTACCCATGGTAGGAACAGGGAGGCAGCAATTCTTTTGGGTTTGTTCCAAACGTGCAATACAGGGTTGCAATTTTCATCAAATTGAGTGTAGGATCTTTTCACACGTTTTGACTGGCTTTCTTTTTTCCAATTATGTAATAGAGTGGTGTTGGGGGTGAGGGTAGAAAGCTTGCCAAGGCTACATGGCCCTCCTTGAAGACGGGAGGGAATTCCGGCCCAAACTCAGTCACCACAGATGAGAAACATTCCCTGGGGCAATGTTTGGGGGTGGAGAGAGGACTCAGAAATTCTGGGTGCGGTGTAATGACACCAATCGGGACTATTGTATGCTTTGTTTATGGGGGAAATGTCTTTCCTGTACGTGTATTTGTACAGATCTACTTCATGCAAAATTTTTCTTGGGCGTTTAAAGTGAAATTTGATGCAAAATGTTGCTTTGGAGGACCCCAGCAAATCCAATTCTTGGGGTTCCTCAAGAGTGTTTGGCAAAATTTTTGTCCAATCGTCCCAAGTGTCCACAGGGTTGGGTCTCTTACCTGTGGTGCGAAGGAGTTCTGAGTTTTGAACGGGCCATTCATCTGCTGCAAATGGGATTCCCACTAAACATGTAGAAAGTGGGTTGTCAAGGTTGCCCATGGATAAACACAGGTTGTCTTGTTTTAAAGTTTTTGCTAAAGTCACCCAAATGTTTTGGGAAGGTTGTGGGTTGATCCAGCCGAAGGCATGTGGTATGGTGATGGACATCCAGGCTGCAGTGAGGACAACACTGACGGAGATATTTTTCATCTTTGGACAAGGATGAGACTTCTACTAAGAAATACAAGCAAAAATTGTTATCATGGAAAGGGAAAGAATTGGATTCTGACCTTTTACTTTTCTCCCCTACTTTCATACAAAATTGGGGATAGAGTTAAAGGTATTAAGAGAGATAGTTAAAACAACTTTTTTTTTTTTTTTTTTTTTTTTTTTTTTTTCAGAAGTTAATAACATTTCAGCTAAAAACTACTTTAATAACAAAAGGTTCAGCTTAAGGCTTAACTGAGGCAGCAGTGCGCTGCTTGATTTTCTGTTTCGTCAGCTGTCTAGTGACAGGACGATTTTTTCTTTGGTTTGCAGGTACTTTGTGACGCTTGCGTCTCCAGGCAGCGCTGGTTTGATTTTGAGGAGGCTTTGTATTGGCCTCTGGAGAATTTTTCTCATTGCTGGAAGATGTGGGTTTTGCCGTACCTAGGTACGGTTTGATATTTTTTCCTGGGAAACATTTTGGACAGGATGGCAGGGATAGACATGCGTATCCCCTTCCCCAGGTGATCAGTTGAAAGGGCCCAGAAATTTGTGTGTTTGGAGGTGGTGTTGGTCTCTCCAAAAGTAGCCAGGCTTCTAACTGGTGGCATTTTTAGTCTGGGATATATCCTGATCCCTTCGGAATTTTAGATGTCAGAAGACCAGTCCCAGGTCCATTGCCCTGGACACGAACATAGGCCATTTTCCCTCTGAAAAAAACCACAGCCTCCCAGTTTCTTAATACCAGTTTGGGGGAAGGCATTTTATCTGCAATAGTAGCCAAGGTTCTAAGGGGTGGCATCTTTAGTCTGGGAGGCTTTGGCATTCCAAATAGCCAGGTTCTGTGGTGGCATTTTAGTCTGGGAGAAACTTGATTTGGAATTTGAGGTCAGAGCCAGTCTCAGGCCATGCCCTGATACAATGGCCTTTTCTCTGAAAAAACACACTCCCAGTTTAATACCATTTAGAGGAAGACTTTGCCTCCAAACAGCCAGGTTCTAGTGGTGGCATTTTAGTCTGGGAGAATCCTGATCCTTCGAATTTGAGGTTTCAACCCAGTCTCAGGCCAATGGCCCTGCATATAAACATTGGCCATTTTCCTCTGGAAAAACCACACCCTTCCAGTTTCTTAATACTTGCAGTTTAAAAGAGGCTAACTGGCATTTTGTCTAACATCCAAATTGATAACCCCAGCCTTAGGGGATTTTCAATGTGGCACCTTTAGTTTCTATAGGGGAATACTTCTCCAAATGCCAGGTTTTCAGGTGGCATTTTAGTTGGGAGAACTGTTTCAGAGAGTTTCAGACCCAGTCTCAGGCCAATTGCCCTGGATAAGAACATTGGCCATTTTCCTCTGTAAATAACCACACCCACCTGGTTTCTAAATACATTTAGGAGGAAGATACAGTCTCTCCAAAAGTAGCCAGGCTCTCTGCGGTGGCATCTTTAGTCTGTAAGAAAACATTTGTTTTGTAATTTAGCAGGCTGAAGCCCAGTCTCAGGACCATGCCCCTGCATGCAAAGAAGGGCCCATTCCTCTGTTAAATAAAGATCACTTCACTTTTGGTAATATCCATTTAGAGGAGGCTTTTGGCATTCCATGAACAGCCAGGTTCTCAGTGGTGGCATTTTTAGTCGGGACGAAATCCAGATTCCTTGAATTTGAGCTGTCAGACGCCAGTCTCAGGCCATTACCCTGATACCAACATTGGCCATTTCTCTCTGAAAACCGCACCTCCCAGTTTCTTAATACCAGTTTGGAGGAAGACTTTTACCTGCAATCGTAGCCAAGGTTCTAAGGGGTGGCATTTTAGTCTGGGAGAAATCCTGATCCTTTCGAATTCCAGCTGTCAGAAGCCCAGTCTCAGGCCAACTGCCCTGGCTACTAATATGGCCATTTCCTCTGAAAACCACACCTCCCAGTTTTTAAATACCAGTTTGGAGGTAGTGTTGGTCTCTCCAAAAGTAGCCAGGCTTTAACTGGTGGCATTTTAGTCTGGAAATATCCTGATCCATTCTGAATTTTAGACGTCACATACTCGTCTCAGGCTGTCCCTGATAAGAACATTGGCCATTTCCTTGGAAAACCACACCCTCCCAGTTTCTTAATACCATTCAGGAGGAAGATAAGTCTCTTCAAAGTAGCCAGGGTTATAACTGGTGCACTTCGTCTGAGAAATCCTGATCACTTGAATTTTAGATGTCAGACTCAGCTCAGGCCAAGTCCCTGGATAAGAACATTGGCCATTTTCTCTGAAAAACACACCCTCCCAGTTTCTTAATACCAGTTTGGAGGAAGACATTGTCTCTCAAAGTAGCCAGGTTTAAGTGGTGGCATCTTTAGTCTGGGAGAAATCCATCCTTTCGAATTTTAGCTGTCAGACGCCAGTTCAGGCCATTCTGGAGAAAGGCCATTTTCTCTGAAAAAACAACCCCCAGTTTCTTAATACCAGTTTGGAGGAGCTTTTTCTCAAATAGCCAGGTTTAAGGTGGCATTTTATCTGGGAGAAATCCATTCTTTGAATTTTAGCAGGCCCAGTCTCAGGCCATGCCCTGATAGAACATGGGCATTTCCTCTGAAAAAAACACCCCATTTCTTAATACCATTTAGGAGGAGTTTTGGTCTCCAAATAGCCAGGGTTCTCGTGGTGGCATCTTTAGTCTGGAGAAACTTAGTCTTCGGAATTTCAGGTCAAGCCCAGTCTCAGGCCATGCCCTGATAGAAAGGCCATTTTCCTCTGTAAATAAAATCACTCCTCCCTTTTTAATACCATTTAGAGGAAGCTTTGCCTCAAAAGCCAGGGTTCTCAGTGTGGCATTTTAGTCTGGAGAATCCGATCCTTGAATTTAGGTTCAGAGCCCAGTCTCAGGCCATTGCCCTGAATATGAACATGGCCATTTTCCTCTGAAAACCACACCTCCAGTTTCTTAATACCAGTTTGGAGGAAGACATTTTATCTGCAATAGTAGCCAAGTTCTAAGGGTGGCATTTTTAGTCTGGGAGAAATCCTGATTCCTTCGGAATTTTAGTGTCAGACGCCCAGTCTCAGGCCATTGCCTGGATAGAACATAGGCATTTTCGCTCTGAAAAACCACACCCTCCCAGTTTCTTAATACCAGTTTGGAGGAAGACATTTATCTTCAATAGTAGCCAGGTTCTAAGTGGTGGCATTCTTTAGTCTGGAGAAATCCTGATCCTTCGAATTTTAGTGTCAGACGCCCAGTCTCAGGCCAAGGCCCTGGATAGAACATGGCATTTTCGCTCTGAAAAACCACACCCTCCCAGTTTCTTAATACCAGTTTGGAGGAAGACATTTCTCTCCAAAGTAGCCAGGTTCTCAGTGTGGCATCTTTAGTCTGGAGAAATCCTGATCATTCGAATTTTAGCTGTCAGACGCCAGTCTCAGGCCCATTGCCCTGGACAGAACATAGGCCATTTTCCTCTGAAAAACCACACCCTCCCAGTTTCTTAATACCAGTTTGGAGGAAGACATTTTATCTCAAATAGTAGCCAAGGTTTACAGTGGTGGCATTTTTAGTCTGGAGAAATCCGATTCTTTCGAATTTTAGCTGACAGAGCCCAGTCTCAGGCCAATTGCCCTGGATAAGAACATTGGCCATTTTCCTCTGGAAAAAACACACCCTCCCAGTTTCTAATACCAGTTTAGGAGGAAGTTTTGTCTCTCAAAAGTAGCCAGGGCTTCTAACTGCTGGCATCTTTAGTCTGGGAGAAAACATTGTTTTGAATTTTAGCAGGCGAAGCCCAGTCTCAGGCCATGCCCTGCATCCAAAGAAGGGCATTTCCTCTGTAAATAAAGATCACTTCACCATTTTTAATATCCATTTAGAGGAGGCTTTGGCACTTCCATGAACAGCCAGGGTTCTCAGTGGTGGCATCTTTAGTCTGGGAGAAATCCTGATTCCTTCGGAATTTAGTTTCAGACCCCAGTCTCAGGCCAAGGGCCCTGGATAGAACATTGGCCATTTTCCTCTGAAAAACCACACCCTCCCAGTTTCTTAATACCAGTTTGGAGGAAGAACTGTCTCTCAAAAGTAGCAGGGTTCTAAGTGGTGGCATTTTAGTCTGGGAGAAATCCTGATCCTTCGAATTTGCAGCTTCAGAGCCCAGTCTCAGGCCAATTGCCTGAATGAAATGGCCATTTTCCTCTGAAAAAAACCACACCCTCCAGTTTCTTAATACCAGTTTGGAGGAGTACATTCTCTCCAAAGTAGCCAGGTTCTAAGTGTGGCATCTTAGTCTGGAGAAATTGATCTTTGGAATTTTAGCTGCAGCCCAGTCTCAGGCCATGCCCCTGATGCAAAAAATGGCCATTTCCTCTGGAAATAAGATCACTCCCATTTTTAATACCATTTGAGGAGCTTTGCTCCATAACAGCCAGGTTCTAGTGTGGCATTTTAGTCTGGGAGAAATCCATTCTTTGAATTTTAGTGTCAGAGCCCAGTCTCAGGCCATGCCCTGGATAGAACATTGGCATTTTCCTCTGAAAAACACACCTCTCCAGTTTCTTAATACCATTTAGGAGGAAGTACTTGTCTCTCCAAAGTAGCCAGGTTTAACTGGTGGCATCTTAGTCTGGAGAAATCCTGATCTTTGAATTTTAGCTGTCAGACGCCCAGTCTCAGGCCATGGCCCCTGGATAGAACATGGCCATTTTCCTCTGAAAAACCACACCTCCAGTTTCTTAATACCAGTTTGGAGGTGTGTTGGTCACTCCAAAAGTAGCCAGGCTTCTAACTGTGGCATTTTAGTCTGAAAACTGTTGATTGGTCGACCATTCGGCCAGCCTGATATAATATCCATTTAGAGGAGGCTTGGCACTCCACAAACAGCCACGGTTCTCAGTGGTGGGATTTTTAGTCAGGCAGAAATCCTGATTCTCTGGAATTTACCTGTCAGACGCCCAGTTTCAGGCCTATTCCCCTGACACCAACATAGCCATTTTCGCTCTGAAAAACCACACCTCCCTGTTTCTTAATACCAGTTTGGAGGAAGACATTTTATCTGTAATAGTAGCCAAGGTTCTAAGTGGGGGCATCTTTAGTCTGGGAGAAATCCTGATCCTTTCGGAATTTTAGCTGTCAGACGCCTCAGGCCAATTACACTGGATGTGAACATTGGCCATTTTCCCTCTGAAAACCACACCCTCCCAGTTTCTTAATACCACTTTGCAGGTAGTGTTGGTCTCTCCAAAAGTAGCCAGATTCTAAGTGGTGGCATCTTTAGTCTGGGAGAAATCCTGATCCATTTGAATTTTAGCTGTGTGCGGGGACACATGAAAGAAGGGGGATGTAGCCCATCCCCATAGAGGCCACATGGGAAGCACATGGTCCTGAGACAAAGAGAGCAGGGGTCTCCTCTGGGAGCCTCCCTGAGGCTGCGGGAACCAATCAGTGGCCTGGGTTGGTGATTGACAGCCCAGGAAACCAATTAGAACGCTGTTTTGCTTTTACAAATAACAGGAAAGAAGTTAGTTTTGTGTCTTTTGCTTTCGGTGGGGGAGGTGAGAGGAGCTGGCAGGGGCTCTGGGTCCCAGCATGGGGGCCCGGCCCGGCTGAGCTCCGGGAGGAGGAAGGGCCCAGCCCGGGATGACTCCCGGCCCGGGAAGGCCCTGGGGTGGACTCGGCTCTGGCTCCGGCGGCCCCCTGCCCCGGCCCGGCACGGGCGAGAAAGCTTGGACTCTGGAATGCTCTGGAGCGGCTTCGGACCTGTGGGGGAGCCCGGCCCGGCCCGGCCCGGCCCGGCCCGGCTTGGCTCGGCTCGGCTCGGCTCGGCTCGGCTCGGCTCGGCTCGCATAGCGGCACAAAGAAGTCTAGCTATTTTCATCATCTCCTGTGGCTGCATCTTTTCCAGCATGGTTTCAGCCTGGATCTTTACCGTTTGGATACAAGTTTAACTTTTAGTGCCTGAATGGGACTCGGTTTTCCTGAGCTCCCCAGAACGGAAAGCATGAAGCAGGAAGAAGTACAAAAGTCAGCAGAAGGAAGGTAAGTAGCTATAGAAGGAGAGATGGAGGAGTCGCCACTGATAAGTAGCTTAAAACCTTTTTCTTGTGGGCTTTAGAGGATCGTGACTTTACTTAAAATTCCTTTAAACTGTAGAATATACTTGGGGAGGTTAAAAGTGCCTGAGAAAGAAGACCTTTTTGCCCTGAGAAATGGGCCTCGGGAGGTAAGCTCTCTGTCTTTGGGACTGGAATTGGACAGAGATATTTGAGTGGAGAGTGAGATGAAGAGTCTTTTGTGTTCTCAGCAGCCTGCCTTTAAAATGACACCCCATGTTTTCAGCAACCCAAATACAGCTCTGGAAGGACTGTGAAAATGGGAAAAAAATCATAATTTGTAGTTTCTGGGTGGTGCAGATTATGAGAGTGAGACACCCTCTAAGCCTAAACAAAAAGAAGGAGCTTCTCTCTCTTGATTGAACTGAAATGATTATTTAAGTGAACAACTGACTGAAGATTTTTTTCTGTATGTTGCTGGTATGAAGAAAGGGGAGGAGGGAGTAATCTAGAAATCTCATTCGAATTGTTTTGTGTTGTTAATAAATTTCTAATTCCTTTTTTAAGCTTTGAGCCTGCTTTGTCTTTACTCCTAAACTCGATCCCCAAAAAGAAATTAAGTTTCTTAATAGCAGTTTTGAGGAAGACATTGTCTCTCCAAAAGTAGCCAGGATTCTAAGTGGTGGCATCTTTAGTCTGGGAGAAATCCTGATCCTTTCCGAATTTTAGATGTCAGACACCCAGTCTCAGGCCAAGGTCCCTGGATAAGAACATTGGCAATTTTCTCGCTGGAAAACAAAACACCCTGTGGGTATCTTGATTGTTTGTATCCGATAGACTGTGAGCACGGATAAAACTCATTAAACCTGTGTAAGCTAAAAGTTACTGTAGCATTTATTAAGCGTTAGAAACACAGGGTTTTACAGAGGATTGCTCTTTTGCTGCCCAGAGTAAAACGGCAAGTTAAAGCAGGGCGGTAAGAGGGGAGAGAAATAGAGAAACGTGGGAGGAGAGAAAAGCGTGGGAGAAATGTGAGGAGGGAGAAAGGAGGAAATGAGAAAGCAAGAGAGAGGAGGGTAAAAAGAAAAAGAGAAAGAGAGTAAGAGAGAGAGAGAGAAAGAGAAAGAGTAAGAGAATAAGAGTAAGAGTAAGAGTAAGAGTAAGAGTAAGAGTAAGAGAGCGATTTCCTGTCTACAATACAATAAATCTTCTTCTACCATGAATATTCTAATTCCCGAAAACCAATGAGATACAAAATGCTAATTCTACAATATTTGCATGCAACCTATAGGAGCCATGGTATTAGCATGGCAAGTTGCCTTCCAAACTGGAAAAACTAGTTTCTGTACCCTGGGGGGATGACTCAGAATCTCGGGCCCACCCTGAGATAGAATGCATTGTTTAATCAGTTGAGTGATTGACCTTAGCCGGCCACTCCATTGTCTGGTGGCTATTTAGTAACTATGACTTGATATATAGAAAGTGGCTTTCATTTCTATCATGTCCATGGATCCTATATTCCCAGAATCTGAGCATTTATATTTGTGAGATTTTCATATTCATCCTTCCCAACATTACCCTCCTAGTTCCTTAAAGCCATTTTGGAGAAAGATACAGTCTCTCCAAAAGTCGCCAGGGTTCTCAGTGGTGGCACCTTTAGTCTGGGAGAAATCCTGATCCCTTCGGAATTTGAGCTGTCAGAAGTACAGTCTCAGGCCAATTACCCTGGACACGAACACTGGTCATTTTTCCTCTGAAAAAAACCGCACCCTCCCAGTTTCTTAATAGCAGTTTTGAGGAAGACATTGTCTCGCCAAAAGTAGCCAGGATTCTAAGTGGTGGCATATTTAGTCTGGGAAGAATCCTGATCCTTTTGGAAATTTAGTTGTCAGACGCCCAGTCTCAGGCCAATTGCCCTGGACACGAACACTGGCCATTTTCCCTCAGAAAAAAACACCCTCCCAGTTTCGTAATACACTTTCGAGGAAGACTTTGTCTCCCCAAAAGTAGTAAGGATTCTAAGTGGTGGCATCTTTAGTCTGAGAGAAATCCTGATCCTTTCGGAATTTTAGATGTCAGACACCCAGTCCCAGGCCAAGGTCCCTGGATAAGAACATTGTCCATTTTCCCACTGAAAAAAACCACACCCTCCCAGTTTCTTAATACCATTTGAAGGAAGATATAGTTTCTCCAATAGAAGCCAGGTTCTCAGTGGTGGCATTTTTAGTCTGGGAGAAATCCTGATCCTTTCGGAATTTGAGCTGTCAGACACCCGTTTTAGGCCACTTCCCCAGGCAAAGAACATGGGCCATTTTCCCTCTGAAAAAAACACACCCTCCCAGTTTCTTAATACCAGTTTGGAGGAAGATACAGTCTCTCCATGAACAGCCGGGGTTTTAACTAGTGGCATCTTTAGTCTGGGAGAAATCCTGATCCCTTTGGAATTTCAGATGTCAGACACCCAGTCTCAGGCCAAGATCCCTGGATAAGAACATTGGCCATTTCCCTCTGGAAAAAAACACACCCTTCCAGTTTCTTAATACTATTTAGGAGGAACATACAGTCTCTCCAAAAGTAGCCAGGGTTCTCAGTGGTGGAACCTTTAGTCTGGACGAAATCGTGATCCCTTCTCGAATTTGAGCTGTCAGACGCCCAGTCTCAGGCCAATTCCCTGGATACGAACACGGGCATTTCCCTCTGAAAAAAACCACACCCTCCCAGTTTCTTATTACCATTTAGGAGGAAGATGCAGTCTCTCCAAAAGTAGACAGGGTTCTAACTGGTGATATCTTTAGTCTATGAGAAATCCTGATCCCTTCGGAATTTTAGACGTCAGACACCCGGTCTCAGGCGAAGGTCCCTGGAAAAGAACATTGGCCATTTTTGCATCTGAAAAAAACCACACCCCCCCAGTTTCTTAATACCAGTTTGGAGGTAGTGTTGGTCTCTCCAAAGTAGCCTGGGTTCTCAGTGGTGGCATCTTTAGTCTGGGAGAAATCCTGAGCGATTGAATTTTAGCTGTCAGGCGCCCAGACTCAGGCCAATTACCCTGAATACGAACATTGGCCATTGTCCCTCTGAAAAAAACCACACCCTCCCAGTTTCTTAATACCACTTTGGAGGTAGTGTTGGTCTCTCAAAAGTAGCCAGGCTTCTAACTGCTGTCATCTTTTCTCTGCGATAAAACATTTGGTTTGGAATTTTAGCAGGCCGAAGCCCAGTCTCAGGACCATGCCCCTGCATGCAAAGAAGGGCCTATTTCTCTGTGAAATAAAGATCACTTCACCACTTTTGTAATATCCATTTAGAGGAGGCTTTTGGCTCTCCATGAACAGCCAGGGTTCTCAGTGCTGGCATTTTTAGTCTAGACGTAATCCTGATTCCTTTGGTATTTGAGGTTTCAGACGCCCAGTCTCAGGCCAAGGGCCCTGGATATTAACATGGGATATTTTCTCTCTGTAAAAAACCACACCCTCATAGTTTCTTAATATACTTAGGAGGAAGACATTGTCTCTCAAAGGTAGCCAGGATTCTAAGTGTGGCATCTTTAGTCTGGGAGAAATCCTGATCCTTTTGGAATTTTAGATGTCAGACACCCAGTCTCAGGCCAAGGTCCCTGCATGCAAACATGGGCCATTTTCCCTCTAAAAAAAAACCACACCCTCCCAGTTTCTTAATACTATTTAGGAGAAAGATACAGTCTCTCCAAAAGTAGACAGGGTTCTAACTGGTGATATCTTTAGTCTATGAGAAATCCTGATCCTTTCGGAAGTTTAGCTCTCAGACTCCCATTGTCAGGCCCATCCCCTGGACACGAACACTGGCCGTTTTGTCAGAAAAAAACACACCGTCCCAGTTTCTTAATACCAGTTTGAAGGAAGACATTTTATCTGCAACAGTTGCTAAAGTTCTAAGGTGTGGCATCTTTAGTCTGGGAGAAATCCTGATCCTTTCGGAAGTTTAGCTGTCAGACGCCCCGTTTTAGGCCAATTCCCCTGGCTACGAAAGATTGGCCATTGTCCCTCTAAAAAAAACCACACCCCAGTTTCTTAATGCCAGTTTGGGGAAAGACATTTTACCTGCAACAGTAGCCAAGGTTCTAAGGGTGGCATCTTTAGTCTGGGAGAAATCCTGATCCTTTTGGAATTTTAGCTGTCAGACGCCCAGTCTCAGGCCCATTGTCCTGGATATGAACATAGGCCATTTTCCTCTGAAAAAACCACACCCTCCCAGTTTCTTAATACCAGTTTGGAGGAAGACATTTTATATGCAGTCGTAGCCAAGGTTCTAAGTGGTGGCATCTTTAGTCTGGGAGAAATCCTGATCCTTTCGGAATTTTAGTTGTAAGACGCCCAGTTTCAGGCCGATTGACCAGGACACGAACGTAGGCCATTTTCCTGCTGAAAAATATCACACCCTCCCAGTTTCTTAATACCAGTTTGGGGAAGACATTTTTTATTCTGGGAGAAATCCTGATTCCTTCAGAATTTTAGCTGTCAGACGCCCAGTCTCAGGCCCATTGCCCTGGACACGAACATTTGCCTTTTGGCTCTGAAAAAAGCCACACCCTCCCAGTTTCTTAATAGCAGTTTTGAGGAAGTCATTGTCTCTCCAAAAGTAGCCAGGATTCTAAGTGGTGGCGTCTTTAGTCTGGGAGAAATCCTGATCATTTCGGACTTTTAGCTGTCAGGCGCCCAGTCTCCGCCCATTGCCCTGGACACGAACATAGGCCATTCTCCCTCTGAAAAAAACCACACCCTCTGAGTTTCTTAATACCAGTTTGGAGGAAGACATTTTATCTGCAATCGTAGACAAAGTTGTAAGGGGTGGCATCTTTAGTCTGGGAGAAATCCTGATCCTTTCGGAATTTTATTTGTCAGACGCCCAGTCTCAGGCCACTTGTCCTGGCTACCAACATGGGCTATTTTCCTTCTGAAAAAAACCACACCCTCCCAGTTTCTTAATACCAGTTTGGAGGTAGTGTTGGTCTCTCCAAAAGTAGCCAGGATTCTATGTGGTGGCATCTTTAGTCTGGGAGAAATCCTGATCCTTTGGGAGTTTTTGCTGTCCGACGCCCAGTCTCACGCCCATTGCCCTGGACACGAACACGGGCCATTTTCCCACTGAAAAACATCACACCCTCCCAGTTTCTTAATACCAGTTTGGGGGAAGACTTTTTATCTGCAGTAGTAGCCAAGGATCTCAGTGGTGGCATTTTTAGTCTGGGAGAAATCCTGATCCTTTTGGAATTTTAGTTGTCAGACGCCCAGTCTCAGGCCCACTGCCGGGACACTAACATTTGCAATTTTCTCTCTGAAAAAAACACACCCTCCCAGTTTCTTAATAGCAGTTTGGAGGAAGTCATTGTCTCTCCAAAAGTAGCCTGGATTCTAAGTGGTGACATCTTTAGTCTAGGACAAATCTTGATCATTTCGAATTTTAGGTGTCAGACGTCCAGTCTCAGGCCCATTGCCCTGGACACGAACATTTGCCATTTTGGCTCTGAAAAAAACCACACCCTCCCAGTTTCCTAATAGCAGTTTGGAGGAAGTCATTGTCTCGAAAAGCAGCCAATATTCTA
>JAREIS010002472.1:0-15336 GCA_030060385.1 Muscicapa striata striata | reverse complement strand
AAAACTGCTCCGAATGTGTGCCAGAAATATCGCCCTAGACCCTGTAGTTCCCACCTTGACCCTGTCTGAGAAAAAGTTGATAATAAAGATGATAAAATGATTACAAATGTGAGGAATTATCTTAAAGAGGGAGAAATCAATAACCAATGGAGCTTAATTATTAATTCAGGGAATTCTGTTAGTTAGAAACAATGGCCAATAATTTATTTGGTTGCCAGTAATGTAAAGATTATTAATATAATTATAAAAATTAGGTTAAAATGTATAGAATAGTAATATTATATCTCAGAAAAATACAGTTTTATTACTTAATAACATTTTTTTAATAAAGAGAAATTTATGAGGTTTTTTGATATTTTTGGTTGTCACTCCCAGGTGGGAGATTTCATGAGTTGGTGAGGTTAGGGGTGAGGAGCAGCTGTCCCAACTGGGCCAGCCTGCAAGGCGCTCAATCTTCTCTGTTCCTAGACCTTCTAAGAGGCATTGAGCATCAAGATCACCTGCGGAATGCTTCTATCAGTTTCTCTCTGAAATGAAAAATAAAAAAACATCCCCTTGAGGAAAAGAAAGTCATGAGATGCACTTTGAAATCTTCCTCCTTAACGGAACTCCAAACTGACTCCAAGCAGCTGCACAAGCCCTGAAGACTCGATGACAATTGAAAGAAGACAAAGAACTCCTGCTGGCTTTCTTTATTATAATGACCACCAGGGTGGATTGGGGCTGAGTCCAGGACCATCAGGCACTGAGAGAAGGTTGAAGAAGCTGCTCAAGGAGTCAGAAGCAAAACTCCAAGTCCCTTGGAGCATCACTGGCCCCACTGAGGACAGGGACTGCCAAAGGCTCCCCAGGCACTGGTGAGAGCAGATCCTTGAGGCCAGGATTGCAGGAGCCAAAGGCTGTGAGCAGGGAACTGCAATGCTGAGCAAGGCCTGGGCTGGTTGGAGGCAGCAGAAAGGCCAAGGGCTGAGCCCAGGCCTGGCACAGCAGGGCCTGTCCCTCCTGGGTGGCTGGGGGCTGTTCCTGGGGCAGTGGGATGTGAGGGGCAGCAAGGACAAATGTCATCAACCTGTGTGACACTGAGGGGCCTTATGGAAACAAGAGGCCATTGTGAGCCTGTGGGGCTGTAACACCCCAGAACATTGAAATGCTGGGGGTGACCAAAGATTCCTTTACTCAAGTTTGGTGCACAGGTGAAACACCAACCAGATATTCTCAAGAGGTAAAAATTACACCAAAATGTTACTGGCAAAGTATAGAAAATCAAAGAATTTTGGAAAAGGCTTTAATACAACATCCAATGCAACATAAAACACTTATCCGGAAGTTCATTAACTTAGCCTATTTAACCTAGAAACCTTTAAACACTTCAGTTGTTGAGGTACCCAAAACTGTTCCATATAAAGAGCATTAGAAGGAGAGGAAAGAGAGAGACAGAAAGACAGAAGCTCTATAGAAAGACACACACATATGGCTACCAACTCCTCGGGTTCCAGTGTGGGTGAGACACAGACCCCAGGAGAAGGCAGGGTACAGACCATGGGCTGAGCACCTGCTCCATGTTTTGAGCCCCTGGGCCTTCGTGGGCCTCCCCCCAGGTGGGACTTGTGATTGCTGGGGCAATCAGAGCCTGGGTCAGCACCAGCCCACTGTGTGACTGATTGACAGCTCATCCCGAGGTGTCTGGGACATTGATCTCATCCAGCCTCTGACAGCAACCATGGTGACACTGCAGAACCTCATGGAACCATGGGTCAGTTGTGACAATGCGGGTTCAGGGACACCATGGAGGCACTATGGAACCTCATGGAACCAAAGAGACCATTGTGACACTCTGGTGCCTCATGGAATCAGGAGGACTGTTGTGAAACTCAGGACCCTTATGGAACCAAGGGTCAGTGATGAAGCTGTGGGGCCTGTAGAACCAAGGAGCAGAGAACCATTTTCACAAGAACCATTGTGGCACAGCGGGGCCACATGGAGCCCAGGGGCCATGGTGACACTGCCAGACCTTATGGAAGCAAGAGGCCTTTGTGACACTACAGAAGCAAGGAGAATATTGTGACAAGGAGAATATTGTGACACTACAGGGACTCATGGAATCAAGGAGAACATTGTGACACTGTGGGGTCTCATGGAACCAAGGGAACATGGAAGAGGTCTGGCTGTCTGGGCCCCCTGGGGGCCACCTGACAAGTCTGACTGACCTTGGCATGTCAAGGGCTGCTGCTATCTGCCCCGGAAGCACTGGGGCTCTATGCTTTCCTTCCTGTGGGAAAGAACTGTCCTTCTCCTCCAGGTGCCCATGGCCAAAATTGGGATTCCTTCTGCAAATTTCCTTATATGCAAAGATTGTTTCCAGATGAAATCTGCCAGGACAAACAGATCTCACTGGTTTGGCCACCCAGGGGCCACCTCTCATCTGCCTTTGAAACCCTGGGACCATGTGCTTTTCTTTGCTATGGGAAAAAACCCCTTTTACCTCCAGGTGTCCAAGGCCAAAATTGGGAATCCATCTCCAGAATTCCCTATATCCAAAGACAGCTCCCACACAAAATCTGCCATAACTGACAATCTGGCTGTCCTTTACTTCCTGGGAGCTGGCTCTCATCTGCCTTTGAAACACTGGGGCTCTGTGCTTCCCTTCCTAATGAAAAGAACTCTCCTTCCTGGTCAGATGCCCACAGCCAAAACTGAGATTCTACCTCCAAAATTCCCTGTATCCAAGGATTGTTCCCAAGTGAAAGCTGCCAGCACTGAGAGGTCTGGCTGCCCTTGGCCTCTTGGGGACTGCCTCTCACCTGCTTCTGGAACACTCAAACTCAGTGCTTTCCTTCCAATGGAAAGGAACTGTCCTTCTCGTTCAGGCGCCCATGGTTGAAACTGGGATTCTGCCTCCCAAATTCTGTGGATCCAAGGATTCCTGCCAGGACAAACAAGTCTGGCTGGCTTGGCCTCCCAGGAGCCACTTCTTTCCTCTTCAGCCTTTGAAACTCTTGGGCTCTGTGCTTTCCTTCCGATGGGAAAGAATCATCCTTCTCCTCTAGATGTTTATGCCTGAAATTGGGATTCTGCCTCTAAAATTCCATATATCTGGAGATTGTTCACAGACAAAATCTGCCAATACAATCAAGTCTGGCTGGCCTTGGTAGCTGGTGACTGCCCCTCATGTGCCCCTGCAACACTAGGGCTCAGTTGTTTCCTTCTCCCATTCTTCTTCCCTTTAACATGTTTAACATGTTCCTACAGAAGAAGCAGTGAGCGTTTTTTATAGGCTTGGGAGTTTTGAAGAGTGAGCATTGCATTAACCCACCAGGTGCCAACAGTTCCTCATCTGGAAACAAACAGGCAAAGGAGAGCTCAGCAGCCCCAGGGACACAGCAGGCACAGGGAAAGGAGTCTGGGAACTGACTGCTCTGAGCCTCAGGGACCTTCCCCAGGAGGATGCAGGGCAGCCCCAAGGCCATCTGGCAGCCCTGGAACAAGGCAGGCACCTCTGAGCCCCTGCATGGCCCCAGCAGAGCCTGTGTGGGAGGGGGTCAGTGCAGGCAGCACCATCAGCTGCCTCTGTGTCCCAGGCTGAGCAGCAGAGCCCAGCAGAGGCAGCCCAGGGCTGGGGCAGCACAGCCCCCGTGCTCTGCAGAGCAGCAGCCCCAGCTCGGGGCTCTGGGAGCAGGGCAGGGGCTGCAGCAATGGCTGCTCAGGCCAGCACAGACGTGTTCCCCTGGCACAGGCTCTGTGGGCAGCTGGCATGTGCCAGGAGCAGAGCAGGAGCCCCTGGGGTGCAGAGGAGCCCTGGCAAGAGGCTGCCCTGTCCCTGGGGCAGCAGCAGCTGCCTGAGGAGCCCCAGGGCCAACTCTCTGCTGCTGTGCTGGGCAGCGGGGCTGGCCCTGGGCTGCAGGAGCTGCCTGAGCTGAGCATCTGCTGAGCATTCCAGACACAGAGTGGCTGTCCCTGACCTGCAGTGCCTCCAGTTCAGCCTGCAGGAGGTGACCCTGACTGGTCACTCTGCCCCAGCCTCCCCTCACAGTCTCCCCAGAGAAGTCCAATGCTGTTCATGCCTAGGAGGGTCCCCTGTCCCCCAGTATTCCCCAGGTCCACCTGGAGCGACAGACTCCACCAAGGATGTTCCACAAATCAATCCCTAGAGCCTGACACGGGGACAAGTGGCCAGGGCTGTGTGACCAGGACATAAATGACATGGATTATCCACGTCACTGTGGCCTGGTTTGGGTTCCCCAGGGCAGGAAAGATGTCTGGCAGCTGGAGCAGGATGAGGGAAGGGCCTCCAAGGTGGGGCTGGAGCCCTTTGGCTGTGAGGAGAGGCCAAGGGAGCTGGGCTTGTCCAGCCCAGACCAGGGAAGGCTGAGGAGCTCCTCATCTCAGAAAAGACAGGAGGAGTTCAAATAAGTCAGGCTGGTTTCAGCATTTCCTCAGCATCAATGCAGCATAACCTCCCTTTCTCCAGCCACCAATGACAATTTTGTAAATAGAGCATTTTTCAAGCTGTTTTCACCACACTCTAGACAGAGCATCCTGATACAACCCCTTGATGGTTTTTGTGTCTATCATAGAATCTTTGTGAAGCAAAAATCAAAGGGTAAGAGTTTAACTACGGAATAGAAATTATACATATAATGATTGTTGTATAATATTGCTGATACTGTGATCATTGCTATTTTGACTGTGTCCTGACTGTGAGTGACTGTGTGTGTGATTGGTGAGAAGTACTAAGTAAGAGGCAAGTGGTTGGAGAATGGAGAAGTGATTGGGGTGACTGTTTAAAATTTCCTCATGCTGTGTGCTGTGTTGAAAAGAGGTGGATACCTTATTCCTCAATAAAGAGATACCCTTCCCCACAGTGCTTTTGACTTTCGGATTCAGGTTGTGCTTGGAGAATTCTTGTTTGTGGGGGATTTCCTGTAACACTTTTCAGGCCGAACGAGCCCCCGCCTTCGCTGGTCATTGTGCATTTTAGAGTAAGATTGCCACCTTCTGACCAAAGTTATAATTGCATCAAACTGGTAATTTTGCTCTGTTTCCTGTGTTGTTACTTGGACTGTGTTGTTGGCTGCTCTGTTGTAGTTTGCTGATAGAAGTGGCTGTTGAAGCTCGAGCCCAAGCTCAAGAGGCCCAGCCATCTAGGCAGGCTCTTTCTAGATGGTTTCAGCTTGAGCCAGGAGAGTTTTGAAGGGGACTGGGCCACTGTAAGTTTAGAGGGTAGTAGAATAGATGGGGTGTTTTTGGGAGGAGTATACTCAAGCCAAACTAGTTCTTATTTGGCTTTTGACTGGGAACTACCCTCAGCTGAGAGAGGATGAAAGAATGGTGTAAATCTGGCAAGACAAATTAAAAGAACTTCCTTCTTGCAGTGGTGTGTTCCTGACCCTTGGGAATTTAAAATATAAGGGGGTTGTGTTTGTGGACTGTCGGAGTTATACTGTGGTGGTTTGATATTTTAAATCATGGCTAGAAGAACAGAAGGAATCCCCCTCCCTCAGTGGTTTGGACTGGATCATTGGGAATTTGTGAATCCAGTGAACTATTAGATAGAAAGAGGAAATTATAAGGTTCATCTGGAAGGAATATATAGAACCTCAGCAGGGAGATTGGTAGCTTTGGACTGGGAACAGCCTGCACAAGAGTGTCTGGACATTCAAGAGAGAAGTGGAATAGCTTGCCTGTGTGGGTGTTATGAGGCTTTTGGGGCTTCTAGAGGTTGGCACTCTGTGTGGTTACTGTTAAAATGCAGGACTTGTGGAAAATGTTAGTATTGTTCCTCTGAGAGATGGCAAAGGCTATGCCCTCAGTGTAAATCAAGGCATCCTAACAAGCTGATTTTGAACCGAATATTCTAAAGTTTGTGTGTGCAAAAATCACATTTAGTACCTGCAACTTGGGCGTGTGTGTGGAGGGAAGACTGGGAAAGGACTGTGAGGCTGTGTGGAGAGAAATTTGGGTGAAAGCAGGGTAACACAAGAAGAAGGAGATAATGGGTACTAGTCAAAGCAAGGAGATTTCTAAGGCTAGACCTTTAGGCTGTGTTTTGACACACTGGAAAGAGTTAGTAGGAGATGGGGACACTGAAAATAAGTGAAGTTTGATCAAATTTTGCATGCAATGATGGCCCCTTTATAGGCTGGGAGAAGGTCTCAGATGGCCACTAGGTGGAACTTTAGACTGTGAGGTTTTATTGCAGGAGAGGACAGAAATGGGAGGAGGTGACACACGCAGATATGATTTTCTCTGTCAGGAACCATCCTGAGAGAGATTGCAGCATCAGACCCCGCTCTGATCCCTTGGTATTGGCCCTTGAAAAGGACAGAAAGGCTAATAGAGGGAATCCTAAGCAATGCTGCAGTCTGTGCTCAATAAACCAGCACTGTACCCGTTCTGATAAGGTTTATCAAACAGAGGCACAAGAACAGGAACTAATTGACCTGTACAGACCACCCCTGAAAAGTCAAAGGAAAAGGAAGATTCAAAGGGATCATTAACTCCTGTCACTACTCCAGCTCCCTCAAGGAAGAAACAAGCTGAGCCAACTTCTTCCTCACTTACCCCTAAATTATATCCCCCATTGCTTAACAGTGATCATGAAAATAGTGGACATGAGGATTTTCCCCCAAATAGTCCTATAGCATCCTGGACCAGAAAACAAAAGAAAACACGCAAGCACCTTTACAAGAGGCAATAGGACTCGGGACAGGGAGTGTGGTAGTTAAAGTACTCTTTTCTACTATTGATTTGGAGGCATGGGAAAGAGTAGGGAAGCAAAAATCAAAGGGTAAAAGCTTAGCTGAGGGATAGAAGTTCTACATATAATGATTAGAGTAGAAGCAGTGTAGAAAGTGGCTGAGCCAGTAGAGCTAAGACAATAAATCACTTGCTTGACTTTGTTGTGTCAAGACAGACAGTTGGGATGTTGTTATAGTGAAGAAACCATAACTGCACCTGGACCCCAAAACCAGCCAGAACCAGGTTGGGACCTTAAACTGTGGCCAAAGGGCCAGAGAACCTGCCAACAAGACAAAGGTGAAAAGTTGAAGGTGAGGAAGACTCCCTGACTTCATCATTAGGAGACCACTGACCCATTTCAAACACCCAACGACCCTTTTGAAGGAAGGAACAGCCCAAGAGTAAAACGACTTTGAGCTAATTGTAATACAAATCAGGGCTAGGGAGGATTCGGTAATGCATATGTACAGGTGTACTGGGTAATGATATGAATATGTAAGACTTTTGTGGATAAAAGAAGGCAAGAGCCCTGTGTACTTTGCACATCCTTGTGAGAGATTTCTCTCGGGTGTGCCTGCCATTGTAATAAACATACCACTTTCTAACTTTAACTGGTAAGAGAGTTTTCTTTCTGCATCAGTGAGCTCACAGCTCTTAAGCAGTCTGGAAACTCCTGGAATCTATTAATTCCTGTTCTGCTGAGGATGGATGCTCAGCAGCATGGAGGTTCCCTGATGAATTTTAGTTCTCCAGAGGCTTGCTCAGTCTTCAGCTCTTCAGTTCAGGAATTCAGTGACAAAGGCTCATTAAAATTTCCAAACACCTGAACAAGACAACCCCCTGGGAATAATTTCAAGTCTTTAATTTTTCTATGGTTAATTATACAGATTTCAGAAGTGTATTCAGAGAGAATACACTATATTTTAAAAAAATACAGGTGTGTTATTAATCCTGTTTAGTTTTGTTTTCCTATTTATAGATTGATACCAACAATCTGCAGTTGATATTGATCCTGAGCACCTCCTAATGCAGTCTGAACAGATATGAAAATAAAAATCCTTTATGTGTGACAATCAATCAGACTTTGTCCCTACCCCCACCATTTCCCTCATCCACACCCCAGGACTCAGAGCAGCCTTCTGCAAATCTGAGCTTCCTCCACCCCAGCCTCTGCCTCTGGAGCTTTCAGCTCCTTGGCCCCAACTCCCACCTGCTTTTCTTGGAGAAGGAGCTGCCTGAGACACAGAGGGATGTTCATTCATTGTCAGCAAACAAAACCAAAGGCAGGCACAGCTCCATAAAAAACAGAAGTCCAGCCCAAGGAGTGCTGGGCAATGGAGCCCCATCCAGGGCTGTCCCCAGGGCTCAGGACTGGGGCCAGGGCAGTTCAATCTCTTTATTGCTGATCTGGATGAGGCCATGGAGGGCACCCTCAGTCAGTGTCCAGGTGAGCCCAAGCTGGCTGGGAGTGTGGCTGTGCTGCAGGGCAGGAAGCTCTGCAGAGGGATCTGCACAGGCTGGAGCCATGGGCCCAGGACAATTGGATGAGGTTCACCAAGGCCAAGGGCCAGCTCCTGCCCTGGGCTCACAACCACCCCAAATCCCTGGTCATGCCCTGCCCCTGATCCCCACAGCCTGTCCTGTTTCCTTCATCCCTGCATTGCCAGGCACTTTCTGGCACAAGGGAGCTCTGCTGTGGGGATGGAGGGAGGTGCAAGTGCCACCACTGCAGTGGGAACCAAAACTCATCAGGTTTGTGTCCTGTGGGGGTCAGGAACTGCTGAGGCACAGAGGCACAGAAAATGTCTCTTCATGACAAACATAAAAATAACAAAAATGTAAACATGATACAATTAAAAGCCATGCAAAACTCCTCCCTCAGCAATGTGAGGTGTCCAAGCAGCATCTGACATATCCACCAGTCACAAGGGATTTGTATACAGAAACAATTTTTGATGAAGATTCTTCTGTTACACATGTAAATGCAATTAAGGTGTTTTACAAGGATTCTCTGACTGGAGTGTGCTTAAAGCAGCTTGAAAAATGCCCAATTTGCAAAATTGTTAGAGGTGGATGGAGAAGGGGGGAATTGTGTGATTTTAGTTGTTGAGAAAATGCTGAAAGCAGCCTGACTCATTTTGTCTCCTCTAGTCCAGGCTGGGATGAGGAGCCCCTCAGCCTTCCCTGCTCCAGCCTGGACAAGCCCAGCTCCCTCAGCCTCTCCTCACAGCCAAAGGGCTCCAGCCCCACCTTGGAGGCCCTTCCCTCACCCTGCTCCAGCTGCCAGACATCTTTCCTGCCCTGGGGAACCCAAACCAGGCCCCAGTGTCCGGGAAAATCCACATCTTTGATGTCCTGGTCACACAGCCCTGGCCCCTTGTCCCCGTGTCAGGCTCTGGGGTTGATTTGTGGAACATCCTTGGGAGAGGCTGTGCCTCCAGGTGGAACAGGGGGATACAGAGGGACAGGGGACCCTGCTGGGCATGAACAGCTTTGGACTTCTCTGGGAAAACTGTGAGGGGGTTTGGAGCAGAGTGACCAACCCAGTGATCTCACACAGCCCCTGTCATTTCACGCAGCCCCCATGATGTCACAGCCAGCTCTGTGATGTCATAGAGAGACAGCCTATGATGTTTTAGTTGCTCGATGACCTCACATAACCTACTCTGTGATGTCATTGCCCACTCTGTGACCTCATGTTACCAGATGATAAATTACCCACCCCAAGTGAGCTGACACAATGCTTGTTCTCCAAATCCCCTGGCCTCTGAAAACCTCACAATGCCCGTTGTGTAAGAAGGGGAATAGAAATTCACCAGCCTCAGTGTCCTGCCAGATGTGTGAAGACAGAAGAATGCAAAATAAAATATTCATGATTTTGGGGAAATGATTTTCAAATGTGTGTTTAGGTGGGACAATCAATGAATATGTATGCAAAATACAGAAAATAAACAGAAACTTTTCTGTACTCAGCATGCATGGCTTTGGGAGGAGCTGTCCCCCTGTGCATGCAGCCAAATAAAGAATGCTGCTTTTTTTAGGCTACATTGGTGTTCAGGAGTTTATTCTATTACTGAATTTTTGGCACCACTCCCACTCCCAAGGAAAGCTCTGTCTCCTGCTCTTCACAAACAGAGAGGGTTTGGTGGAAGATGTGGTGGTCAGAGGCTGCCTGGGGTACAGTGGCCATGAAATAATTGAGTTTTCAATATTCTGTGAAAGAAGGAGGGGCAGTAACAAAACTTCTACACTGCAATTATGTGAGCAGACTTTGACCTGTTTAGGATGCAGATTTGGAAAGTACAAATTCAGGTACTGATTTTTTTATGGGAACAAGCCCTTAAAACCAGAGGTGTCCAGGAAAGATGGAAACACCTCAAGAAAGTAATCTTAAGGGGGAAGGAGCAGCCTGTGCCATTCTGCAAAAAGATGAGCCAGCGAAGAAAATGACTGGCCCAGCTGGGCAAGGAAATTTTGTGGAAACTCGGAGAAAAAAAGATCAGGGAAGTCAGGAAGTGTTTAAGGATGTTGTTAAGTCATGCAGAAAGAAAAATAGAGAGGTGAAAGCTCCATTATAACTTAACCAGACCACTTCTGTTAAAATTTTTATTTTTACAAAAAAAAAATTATAAATAAACTAAATGAAGAAGAAGGGGAATGTCTACTCTTTATTGGATGGAGTGGGGAATATAGTAACTAAAAAAGAGGAAAAGGCTGAAGTACTTAACACCATGTTTGTCTCAATTTTCAATATTAAGAAAAGTTTTCCTCAGGACAAGTATTCTCCTGAGCTGGTAGATGGGGACAGGGAGCAAAACAGACCCCTGTAATCCAGCAGGAAGCGGCTGGGGACCTGCTGAGTTATTCACAATCTCAAAGGTGTCTCTGGGAGCAGATGGGATCCATCCTAGGGGGATGAGGGAGCTGCTGGATGAGCTCCCCAAGCTGCTCTCCATCATTTACCATCAGTCCTGGATCACCAGGGAGGTCCCAGAGGACTGGAGGTGCCAATGTGAGCCCATCCCCAAGAAGGGCTGGAAGGAGGATCTGGGGAACTCCAGGCCTGTCAGCCTGACCTGGGTGCCCAGCAATGTGATGGAACAGATCACCTTGAGTGCCATCACAGGGCACCTGCAGGATGGCCGAGGGATCAGAGCCAGCCAGCGTGGATTTCAATATCTGCATTAATGATCTGGATGACGGCAATGAGTGCACCAACAGCAAATGTGCAGATGACACCGACCTGGGTGTGAGTGTGGATGTGCTGGAGGGTAGGACGGCTCTGCAGAGGGACCTGGACAGGCTGGATCCAGGGCCCCAGTCCAACAAGGTGAGGTTTAAGAAGACCAAGAAGTGGATCCTGCACTTTGGCCACAACAACCCCTGCAGTGCTCCAGGCTGGGGACAGAGTGGCTGGACAGTGGCCAGGCACAGAGACCTGGGGGCACTGATGGACAGCAGGCTGGGCACGAGCCAGCAGTGTGCCCAGGTGGCCAAGGAGGCCAATGGCTCCTGGCCTGGATCAGGAATGGTGTGGCCAGCAGGAGCAGTGTAGTGATTCTTTCGCTGTGCTCAGCACTGGTTGGGCAGCATCCTGAGTGCTGTGTCCAGTTCTGGACCCCAATTTAGGAAGGACATGGAGGGGCTGGATTGTGTCCAGAGAAGAGCAACAAGGATGCTGAGGGGTCTGGAACGCAAGTCCTGTGAGGAGTAGCTGAGGGAGATGGGGATGTTTATCCTGGAAAAGAGGAGGCTCAGGGGAGACCTCATCACTCTCTACAACTCCCTGACAGGAGGGTGCAGCCAGGTGAGGGTCAGACTCTGTTCCAAGGAAACAGCCACAGGACAAGAAGACACAGCCATAAAGTGTAACTGGGGAGGTTTAGGCTGGACATTAAGAAATATTCATCACAAAAAAGGGTTATTTGGCATTGGAATGGGCTGCCCAGTGAGGTGGTGGTATCACTGCCCCCACTGGAGATATTTAAGGAATAACTGGATGTGTCACTGAGTGCCGTGGTCAGGGTGACAAGGTGCTGTTGGGTCACCATTTGGATCTGATGATCTCAAACAGCTGTACAACCTGGGTGATTCTGTGAATATTGTGACACTGCAGGGCCCCAGGGAAGCAAAGTCCCATTGTGACACTGTGGGGCTCAATGGAACCAAAGTCCATTGGTGACTCTGGGACCTAGTGGAACCACAGAGGCCACAGTGTCACAGTGGGTTTGGTTGAACCAAAGGGCCATTGTTACACTGCAGGGACTCGTAGAACTAAGGGAACAATTTTGACACCTAGTGCCTCCTGGAACAACGGGGACACTGTGATACTGCAGGGCCTCATGTACTTGGACACCACAGTGATACTAACGCTGCAGGGTGTCATGGAACCAAGAATCCATTGTGACACTGCGGGATCTTGTATAACCAGTGGTCCACTGTGACACTGTGCAAACAAGGAGTCCTTTGTGTCACTCAGGAACCTTATGGACTTCGAGGGGCCCTGTAACTCTGGGCTGGTGAAGGGTCTGGAACACAAGACCTGTAAAGAGTGGCTGAGGGAGCTGGGGATGTTTATCCTGGAGAAGATAAGGCTCAGGGAGACAAGGTGGTGTCAAGGCACAGGTTGAACCTGATGATCTCCAAGGCCTTTTCCAGCCTGGCTGTCACTGTGATTCTCTGAAACCACCCATGGAGCAGTTGCAGGATAAGCCCTGGGCCTCCTCTTCAGAAGGTCCAGCAGCCCAGGTCCCTCAGCTTCTCCTCACAGGCCCCAAAGCCCATCCTGTCAGTCCTGCAGAGCCTCTCCAGCCCCTCCTCATTGCCCAGAACAGGGAGCCCCACACCCAGACACACCAGCCCAGATGTGTCCCCCTGGCCTGTGGTGCCTCTGGCAAGGGAACAGCACGAGGCACTGCAGGACCCTGCAGACAATTCCTGAAGCACTTGCAGGATGGTCCTGCTCCCCAGGGGATGTTCCCATGGTGCCAACTCAGGAACTGAAATGGGGAGTGGGAGCAGAGAGGAAAAGGCAAACATGGATTGGAACGAGGAAGAAGTTTCGATTATGAAGGAGGAAACCAGAGCGGCTTCGACTCGTGGGAGCCCAGCCCGGCCCGGCCCCCGGCCCGGCCCGGCTCCGGCTCGGCTCGGCCCCCAGCCCCGCACAGCCCCGGCGGGCCTGCTCGGCTCGCCCGGCCCGGCCCCGCGCGGCACGGCTCGGCCTCGGGTTTTCCTGCTCCATCTGGCATGGCCAAGCGTTCTGAGAAGTGGCCCCCCAGATGGCCACGTAGCTTCTTCACTGTCTGGATACAGACCCCAGCTGAGCACGCAGCAGAGGGAGGTCCAGCCATCTCCACCTGGTCCCCTGGTGGCCACGTTTTTTTCCAGCGTGGCTTCAGCATGGCTACTTCACTTTCTGGATACAAGTTTAACTTTAAGTGCCTGGATAAGACTCTAGATCTCCTGAGCTCCCCAGAATGAAAGGAATAAAGCAAGAAAAATTACAGAAGTCAGTGAAATGAAGATAAAGTTCCTGATGGAAGAGATTGAAGAGATGCCACTGATAAGTAGCTGAAAACCTTTTTTTTTTGTGGGCTTAAGGGGACTATGACTTTACTAAAATTCCTTTAAACTGTGAAATATACTTGGGGAGGCTAGGTGCTTGAGATGAAGACTTATTTTTTTTTGCTTCAGGGAAATGAAGCTCTCTCTGTTTTGGGACTGGAATATGAACAGAGACATTTGATAGAGAAAGAGATGAAGAGACTTTTGTGTTTTTGGCAGCCTGCCTTTAAAATGACACCCCATGTGTTTTTCAGCAACCCATATACAGCTTTGGAAGGACTGTAAAAATGGGAGGAAAAAAATCATAATTTGTAGTTTCCGGGTGGGTGCAGATTATGAGAGTGAGACACCCTCTAAGCCTAAACAAAAGAAGGAGCTTTCTTGATTGAACTGAAATGATTATTTAAGTGAACAACTGACCAAGTTTTTTTTTCTGTATGTTGCTGGTATGAGGAAAGGGGAGGAGGGAATAATCTAGAAATCTCAATCTGAATTGTTTTGTGTTGTTAATAAATTTCTAGTTCCCTGTTTAAGCTTTGAGCCTGCTTTGTCTTTACTCCTAAACTCGATCCCCAAAAGAAATTAAATATATTAAAATTGGCAAACCCCAGTCACACCGTGACAACTGGAAACCCCAAGACAAAATATTTTTGGATCTGTGGGAAAACAGCTTATAATACCCTGCCAGAAAGATGGAGAGGGACATGTACTGTAGGGATGATCCAGCCTGCGTTGTTTACATTACCAAAGGAAAAGGGTAATAGAGTGTTAGGAGTTCCCTTGTACAAAATTTTGTATCAAAAGAAAAGGAGCCCAGCCATAAGGGGAACACAAATCTGGAAGGATGATAAATGGCCCCCACAACGAAGTATTGAGTACTATGGACCAGACCTGGGCTCAAGATGGGAGCTGGGGCTATGGCACTCCAGTTTATATGCTAAACAGAATTATCAGGCTACAAGCCATAATAGAAATTACCTCCAACTGAACAGCCCGAGCAATGGAATTGATAGCTAAACAACTTACTCAAACTAGAGCAGCAGTTTATCAAAATCAACTAGCGCAGGAATATCTATTTGCTGAAGAAGAAGTGTGTGGGAAGTTCAATAATTCTGAATGCTGCTTAGAAATGGATAATAATGGTAAAGTAGATACTAACACTGGAGAAGAAATAAAACAAATAGCCCATGTACCTGTACAGACCTGGTACTCTATGCTTAATAATAATTAGTAGAATAACCTATTAGGGGGAGCGAGGAAAAAAACTAAGTTTTATGTTAATGTGCATTATTAGGACTACTGCTCATCCCTTGTGTTGTTCCACCCTCCTCTGGCCTGGAAACACAAACAAAGTTCTCCGCAGCTCCCGGCACGCCTTCCCAGCCCTCCGTGTTCGCTGGCTCCGGCTCAGCGAGAAGCCCTGGAGCCTCACTTTTCCTACCCCTAATTAGGAGCATCAGTGCATGGCTTTGATTTCCCCAAAATGGGAAAACTGCCCCAAACCCCTGTGCACTGGGAGGGAGATTTCTATGTGTTAATGACATTGCACGTATCAGTGTGTGCGAGCTCTGAGTACAACAGCTCTTGTGCTTGTGGCGTGTGTGCATTGGTGGAGACTGTGCGTGGGTGGGTGTCTGTGTAGCACGGATGTGCTGGGGTGCGCGCTGTCTTTGGGGGGGGGGGGGGGGGGGGGGGGGGGGGGGGGGGGGGGGGGGGGGGGGGGGGGGGGGGGGGGTTTTTTTTTTTTTTTTTTTTTTTTTTTTTTTTTTTTTTTTTTTTTTTTTTTTTTTTTTTTTTTTTTTTTATACATTAGAGGGGAATCTAGGCGTCCGGGAAGTCTGTGCCTCTCAAGTACCTCAGCCTATGGGGAAAGAGAGGGGAAAAGCGGCCGGAAATTAGGGTAAAAGGAGGCTGCGTCCTCCAAAATTTGAGAGATCGGAATTAGCATGGCCTTCCTTATCAGTAAGATTGGATCTTAGCTCCTTAAAGAACGTCAATGGGGGATGTGATTATTACTAATGAGAGATTTGG
>JAREIS010002471.1:0-10438 GCA_030060385.1 Muscicapa striata striata | reverse complement strand
AAATGGTATTAAGAAACTGGGAGGGTGTGGTTTTTACAGAGGGAAAATGGCCAATGTTCATATCCAGGGCCCTTGGCCGGAGACTGGGCGTCTGAAACCTCAAATTCCGAATGGATCAGGATTTCTCCCAGACTAAAAATACTAACACTGAGAACTCTGGCTGTTCATGGAGAGCCAAAAGCCTCCTCTAAATGGATATCACAAAAGTGGTGAAGTGATCTTTATTTCACAGAGGAATAGGCCCTTCTTTGCATGCAGGGGCATGGTCCTGAGACTGGGCTTCGGCCTGCAAAAATTCCAAACCCAATGTTTTCTTCCAGACTAATGATGCCAGCAGTTAGAAGCCTGGCTACAGTTGGATAGGCCAACACTACCTCCAAACTGGTATTAAGAAACTGGGATGGTGTGGTTTTGTTCAGAGGAAAATGTCCAGTGTTCGTGTTGAGGGCAATGGGCCTGCAACTGGGCGTCTGACACCTCAAATTCCGAAGGGATCAGGATTTCTCCCAGACTAAAGACGCCACCATCATAACCTTGGCTGCTTTTGAAGAGACTGGATCTTCCTTTTAAAGTGTATTAAGAAACTGGGAGGGTGTGGTTTTTACAGAGGGAAAATGGCCAATGTTCATATCCAGGGCCCTTGGCCGGAGGCAGGCCATCTGAAACCTCAAATTCCGAATGGATCAGAATTTCTCCCAAACTAAACATGCCACCGTATATAATCCTGGCTACTTTTGGAGAGACAATATCTTCCTCCAAACTTCTATTGAGAAATAGGGAGGGTGTGGTTTATTTCAGAGTAAAATGGCCAATGTTCATATCCAGGGCCCTTGGCCGGAGACTGGGCGTCTGAAACCTCAAATTCTGAATGGATCAGGATTTCTCCCAGACTAAAAATACTAACACTGAGAACTCTGGCTGTTCATGGAGAGCCAAAAGCCTCCTCTAAATGGATATTACAAAAGTGGTGAAGTGATCTTTATTTCACAGAGAAATAGGCCCTTCTTTGCATGCAGGGGCATGATCCTGAGACTGGGCTTCGGCCTGCTAAAATTCCAAACCTAATGTTTTCTCCCAGACTAAAGATGCCAGCAGTTAGAAGCCTGGCTACTTTTGGAGAGACCAACACTACCTCCAAACTGGTATTAAGAAACTGGTAGGGTATGGTTTTTTTCAGAGGGAAAATTGCCCATGTTCGTAGCCAGGGCAATTGGGCTGAGACTGGGCGTCCTGACAGCTAAAATTCCGAATGGATCAGGATTTCTCCCAGACTAAAGATGCAACCTCTTGGAACCTTGGCTGCTTTTGAAGAGACTGGATCTTCCTCCTAAATGATATCAAGAAACTGGGAGGGTGTGGTTTTTTACAGAGGGAAAATTGCAAATGTTCATATCCAGGGCCCTTGGCCTGAGACTGGGCATCTGAAACCTCCGATTCCGAAGCAATCAGAATTTCTCCCAAACTAAACATGCCACCGTATATAATCCTGGCTACTTTTGGAGAGACAATATCTTCCTCCAAACTTGTATTAAGAAATTGGGAGGGTGTGGTTTATTTCAGAGTAAAATGTCCAGTGTTTGTTTCCAGGGCCCTTGGCCTGAGACTGGGCGTTTGACAGCTCAAATTCCGAATGGATCAGGATTTCTCCCAGACTAAAGATGCCACCACTGAGAACCCTGGCTACTTTTGGAGAGACTGTGTCTTCCTCCTAAATGGTATTAAGAAACTGGGGGGTGTGGTTTTTACAGAGGGAAAATGGCCAATGTTCATATCCAGGGCCCTTTGCCGGAGGCAGGCCGTCTGAAACCTCAAATTCCGAATGGATCAGGATTTCTCCCAGATGAAAAATACTAACACAGAGAACTCTGCCTGTGCATGGAGTGCCAAAAGCCTCCTCTAAATGGATATTACAAAAGTGGTGAAGTGATCTTTATTTCACAGAGAAATAGGCCCTTCTTTGCATGCAGGGGCATGGTCCTGAGACTGGGCTTCGGCCTGCTAAAATCCCAAACCTAATGTTTTCTCCCAGACTAAAGATGCCAGCAGTTAGAAGCCTGGCTACTTTTGGAGAGACCAACACTACCTCCAAACTGGTATTAAGAAACTGGGAGGGTATGGTTTTTTTCAAAAGGAAAATTGCAGATGTTCGTAACCAGGGCAATGGGCCTGAGACCGGGCGTCTGAAACCTCAGATTCCGAAGCAACCAGAATTTCTCCCAGACTAAACATGCCACCGTATATAATCCTGGCTGCTTTTGGAGAGACAATATCTTCCTCCTAAATGATATTAAGAAACTGGGAGGGTGTGGTTTATTTCAGAGTAAAATGTCCAGTGTTCGTTTCCAGGGCCCTTGGCCGGAGACAGGCCGTCTGAAACCTCAAATTCCGAATGGATCAGGATTTCTCCCAGACTAAAGATGCCACCACTGAGAACCCTGGCTACTTTTGGAGAGACTGTGTCTTCCTCCTAAATGGTATTAAGAAACTGGGAGGGTGTGGTTTTTTACAGAGGGAAAATGGCCAATGTTCATATCCAGGGCCCTTGGCCGGAGACTGGGCGTCTGAAACCTTAAATTCCGAAGCAATCAGGATTTCTCCCAGACTAAAAATACTAACACTGAGAACTCTGGCTGTTCATGGAGAGCCAAAAGCCTCCTCTAAATGGATATCACAAAAGTGGTGAAGTGATCTTTATTTCACAGAGGAATAGGCCCTTCTTTGCATGCAGGGGCATGGTCCTGAGACTGGGCTTCGGCCTGCAAAAATTCCAAACCCAATGTTTTCTTCCAGACTAATGATGCCAGCAGTTAGAAGCCTGGCTACAGTTGGATAGGCCAACACTACCTCCAAACTGGTATTAAGAAACTGGGATGGTGTGGTTTTGTTCAGAGGAAAATGTCCAGTGTTCGTGTTGAGGGCAATGGGCCTGCAACTGGGCGTCTGACACCTCAAATTCCGAAGGGATCAGGATTTCTCCCAGACTAAAGACGCCACCATCATAACCATGGCTACTTTTGGAGAGACTGTATCTTCCTTTTAAAGTGTATTAAGAAACTGGGAGGGTGTGGTTTTTACAGAGGGAAAATGGCCAATGTTCATATCCAGGGCCCTTGGCCGGAGGCAGGCCGTCTGAAACCTCAAATTCCGAATGGATCAGAATTTCTCCCAAACTAAACATGCCACCGTATATAATCCTGGCTACTTTTGGAGAGACAATATCTTCCTCCAAACTTCTATTGAGAAATAGGGAGGGTGTGGTTTATTTCAGAGTAAAATGGCCAATGTTCATATCCAGGGCCCTTGGCCGGAGACTGGGCGTCTGAAACCTCAAATTCTGAATGGATCAGGATTTCTCCCAGACTAAAAATACTAACACTGAGAACTCTGGCTGTTCATGGAGAGCCAAAAGCCTCCTCTAAATGGATATTACAAAAGTGGTGAAGTGATCTTTATTTCACAGAGAAATAGGCCCTTCTTTGCATGCAGGGGCATGATCCTGAGACTGGGCTTCGGCCTGCTAAAATTCCAAACCTAATGTTTTCTCCCAGACTAAAGATGCCAGCAGTTAGAAGCCTGGCTACTTTTGGAGAGACCAACACTACCTCCAAACTGGTATTAAGAAACTGGTAGGGTATGGTTTTTTCAGAGGGAAAATGCCCATGTTCGTAGCCAGGGCAATTGGGCTGAGACTGGGCGTCTGACAGCTAAAATTCCGAATGGATCAGGATTTCTCCCAGACTAAAGATGCAACCTCTGGAACCTTGGCTGCTTTTGAAGAGACTGGATCTTCCTCCTAAATGATATCAAGAAACTGGGAGGGTGTGGTTTTTTACAGAGGGAAAATTGCAAATGTTCATATCCAGGGCCCTTGGCCTGAGACTGGGCATCTGAAACCTCCGATTCCGAAGCAATCAGAATTTCTCCCAAACTAAACATGCCACCGTATATAATCCTGGCTACTTTTGGAGAGACAATATCTTCCTCCAAACTTGTATTAAGAAATTGGGAGGGTGTGGTTTATTTCAGAGTAAAATGTCCAGTGTTTGTTTCCAGGGCCCTTGGCCTGAGACTGGGCGTCTGACAGCTAAAATTCCGAATGGATCAGGATTTCTCCCAGACTAAAGATGCAACCACTGAGAACCTTGGCTGCTTTTGAAGAGACTGGATCTTCCTCCTAAATGATATCAAGAAACTGGGAGGGTGTGGTTTTTTACAGAGGGAAAATGGCCAATGTTCATATCCAGGGCCCTTGGCCGGAGGCAGGCCGTCTGAAACCTCAAATTCCGAATGGATCAGGATTTCTCCCAGATGAAAAATACTAACACAGAGAACTCTGCCTGTGCATGGAGTGCCAAAAGCCTCCTCTAAATGGATATTACAAAAGTGGTGAAGTGATCTTTATTTCACAGAGAAATAGGCCCTTCTTTGCATGCAGGGGCATGGTCCTGAGACTGGGCTTCGGCCTGCTAAAATCCCAAACCTAATGTTTTCTCCCAGACTAAAGATGCCAGCAGTTAGAAGCCTGGCTACTTTTGGAGAGACCAACACTACCTCCAAACTGGTATTAAGAAACTGGGAGGGTATGGTTTTTTTCAAAAGGAAAATTGCCCATGTTCGTAACCAGGGCAATGGGCCTGAGACCGGGCGTCTGAAACCTCAGATTCCGAAGCAACCAGAATTTCTCCCAGACTAAACATGCCACCGTATATAATCCTGGCTGCTTTTGGAGAGACAATATCTTCCTCCTAAATGATATTAAGAAACTGGGAGGGTGTGGTTTATTTCAGAGTAAAATGTCCAGTGTTCGTTTCCAGGGCCCTTGGCCGGAGACAGGCCGTCTGAAACCTCAAATTCCGAATGGATCAGGATTTCTCCCAGACTAAAGATGCCACCACTGAGAACCCTGGCTACTTTTGGAGAGACTGTGTCTTCCTCCTAAATGGTATTAAGAAACTGGGAGGGTGTGGTTTTTTACAGAGGGAAAATGGCCAATGTTCATATCCAGGGCCCTTGGCCGGAGACTGGGCGTCTGAAACCTTAAATTCCGAAGCAATCAGGATTTCTCCCAGACTAAAAATACTAACACTGAGAACTCTGGCTGTTCATGGAGAGCCAAAAGCCTCCTCTAAATGGATATCACAAAAGTGGTGAAGTGATCTTTATTTCACAGAGGAATAGGCCCTTCTTTGCATGCAGGGGCATGGTCCTGAGACTGGGCTTCGGCCTGCAAAAATTCCAAACCCAATGTTTTCTTCCAGACTAATGATGCCAGCAGTTAGAAGCCTGGCTACAGTTGGATAGGCCAACACTACCTCCAAACTGGTATTAAGAAACTGGGATGGTGTGGTTTTGTTCAGAGGAAAATGTCCAGTGTTCGTGTTGAGGGCAATGGGCCTGCAACTGGGCATCAGACACCTCAAATGCCGAAGGGATCAGGATTTCTCCCAGACTAAAGACGCCACCATCATAACCATGGCTACTTTTGGAGAGACTGTATCTTCCTTTTAAAGTGTATTAAGAAACTGGGAGGACTGGAACCTGTGTTCATGAGAGCCAGCTCCTCAAATGGATATACAAAAGTGGGAAGGATCTTATTTCACAGAGAATAGGCCCTTGCATGCAGGGCATGTCCTGAGACTGGCTCGCCTAAAATCCAAACCTAATGTTTCTCCAGACTAAAGATGCCAGCAGTAGAACCCTGCTACTTTTGAGAGCCACACACCTCCAAACTGGTATTAAGAAACTGAGGTTGGTTTCAGAGAAATGCCATGTTCGAGGCAATTGGCTGAACGGCCTGACACTAAATTCAAGATCGATTTCTCCAGACTAAAGATGCAACCTCTGAACCTTGCTGCTTTTGAAGAGACTGATCTTCCTCAAATGATATAAGAAACTGGGAGGGTGGTTTACAGAGGGAAAATGCAAATGTCATATCCAGGCCCTTGGCCTGAGACTGGGCATCTGAAACCGATTCAACAATCAGAATTTCTCTCAACTAAACATGCCACCGTATATAATCCTGGCTACTTTTGAGAGACAATATCTTCCTCCAAACTTGTAAGAAATGGGAGGGTGTGGTTTATTCAGAGTAAATGTCCAGTGTTTGTTTCAGGCCTGCCTGAGACTGCCTGACGATCGAAGATCAGGATTCTCCAGACTAAAGATGCACCACTGAAACCTGGCTACTTTGAGAGACTTCTTCTCCTAAATGGTATTAAGAAACTGGGAGGTGTGGTTTCAGAGGGAAATGGCCAATGTTCATCCAGGCCTGGCGAGACTGGGCCGAACCTCAAATTCAAGATCAGGATTTCTCCAGACTAAAACTAACACTGAGAACTGTGGCTGTTCATGGAGTGCCAAAGCCTCCTAAATGGATATTACAAAAGTGGTGAAGTGATTCTTATTTCACAGAGAAATAGGCCCTTCTTGCATGCAGGGCATGGTCCTGAGATTGTCTTCGCCTGCTAAAATTCCAAACCTAATGTTTTCTCCAGACTAAAGATGCCAGCAGTTAGAAGCCTGGCTACTTTTGGAGAGACCAACACTACCCAAATTGGTATTAAGAAACTTGAGGGTATGGTTTTTTCAGAGGGAAAATTGCCCATGTTCGCAGCCAGGGCAATTAGCTGAGACTAGCCTGACAGCCAAAATTCAATGGATAAGGATTTCCCTCCCAGACCAAAGATGCAAACTCTGGAACCTTGGCTGCTTTGAAGAGACTGATCTTCCTCCTAAATGATATCAAGAAACTGGGGAGGGTGTGGTTTACAGAGGAAATGCAAATGTTCATATCCAGGGCCCTTGGCCTGAGACTGGGCGTCTGAAACCATTCAAATTTCTCACAAAGTCAATAACCTGGCTACTTTGGAGGACTATTCTTCCCAAACTTGTAAAGAAATGGGAGGGTGGGTTTTTCAGAGAAATGCCATGTTTTCCAGGCCTGCAGAGACTGCTGACGCTGAAATTCAATGGATCAGGATTTCTCCAGACTAAGATGCCACACTGAGAACCTGGCTACTTTTGGAGAGACTGTGTCTTCTCCAAATGGTTAAGAAACTGGGAGGGTGTGTTTTACAGAGGAAATGGCCAATGTTCATATCCAGGCCCTTGCCGAGGCAGGCCGCTGAAACCTCAATTCGAATGGATAGATTTCCCAGACTAAAATACTAACACAGAGAATCTGCCTGGCATGGAGTGCCAAAGCCTCCTCTAAATGGATATTACAAAAGTGGTGAAGTGATCTTTATTTCACAGAGAAATAGGCCTTCTTGCATGCAGGCATGGTCCTGAGACTGGGCCGCCTCAAAATCCAAACCTAATGTTTTC
The DNA here is from genome assembly GCA_030060385.1 of Muscicapa striata striata. NCBI lineage: Eukaryota > Metazoa > Chordata > Aves > Passeriformes > Muscicapidae > Muscicapa > Muscicapa striata. Next base: position 3,112 of record JAREIS010002471.1, on the reverse strand, counting down.
TCCCAGACTAAAGATGCCAGCAGTTAGAAGCCTGGCTACTTTTGGAGAGACCAACACTACCTCCAAACTGGTATTAAGAAACTGGGAGGGTATGGTTTTTTTCAAAAGGAAAATTGCAGATGTTCGTAACCAGGGCAATGGGCCTGAGACCGGGCGTCTGAAACCTCAGATTCCGAAGCAACCAGAATTTCTCCCAGACTAAACATGCCACCGTATATAATCCTGGCTGCTTTTGGAGAGACAATATCTTCCTCCTAAATGATATTAAGAAACTGGGAGGGTGTGGTTTATTTCAGAGTAAATGTCCAGTGTTCGTTCCAGGGCCCTGACCGGAGACAGGCCGCTGAAACCTCAAAATCCGAATGGATCAGGATTTTCCCAGACTAAACATTCCACCACTGAGAAACTTGGCTACTTTGGGAGAGACTGTGTCTTCTCCTAAATGGTATTAAGAGCTGGAGGTTGTGTGGTTTTACAGAGGGAAAATGGCAATGTTCATGTCAGGGCCCTTGGCGAGACTGCGCTGAAACCTTAAATTGCAACAGATTCCGCTAAATCAAATGAGAACTCTGCTGTTCTAGAGCAAGCTCTCAAATAAGTGTAAGTGATCTTTCCAGAGGAATAGCTCTTGCATGAGGCATGTCCGAGACTGTGCCTAAATTCCAAACCCAATGTCTTCAGACTAATGATGCCAGAGTTGAAGCCTGCTCAGTGGATAGGCCAACACTACTCCAAACTGGTATTAAGAAACTGGATGGTGTGGTTTTGTCAGAGAAATTCCAGTGTCTGTTGAGGGCAATGGCCTGCAACTGGCTGACACCTCAAATTCAAGGATGATTTCTCCAGACTAAAGACGCACCATCATAACCTGGCTACTTGAGAGACTGATCTTCTTAAGTGATTAGAAACTGGAGGTGTGGTTTAAGAGGAAATGGCCAATGTTCATATCCAGGCCTTGGCCGAGGCAGGCTGCTGAAACCTCAAATTCGAATGATCAGAATTTCTCCAAACTAAAATGCCACCGTATAATCCTGGTACTTTGAGAGAAATATCTTCTCCAAACTTCATTGAGAAATAGGAGGTGTGGATTCAGAGAAATGGCCAATGTTCATATCCAGGGTCCTTGGCCGGAGACAGAAATACTCAGAAACCTCAAATTCGAATGGATCAGGATTTCTCCCAGACTAAAAATACTAACACTGAGAACTCTGGCTGTTCATGGAGAGCCAAAGCCTCTCTAAATGGATATTACAAAAAGTGTGAAGTGATCTTTATCTCACAGAGAAATAGGCCCTTCTTGCATGCAGGGGCATGATCCTGAGACTGGGCTTCTGGCTCACAAAATTCCAAACCTAATGTTTCTCCCAGACTAAAAGAGATGCCAGCAGTTAGAAGCCTGGCTACTTTTGGAGAGACCAACACTACCTCCAAACTGGTATTAAGAAACTGGAGGGTATGGTTTTTTCAGAGGAAAATTCCATGTTCTGTAGCCAGGGCAATGGGCTGAGACTGGGCTCTGACAGCTAAAATTCAATGGATCAGGATTTCTCCAGACTAAAGATGCAACCTCTGGAACCTTGGCTGCTTTTGAAGAGACTGGATCTTCCTTAAATGATATAAGAAACTGGGAGGTGTGGTTTTACAGAGGGAAAATTGCAAATGTTCATATCCAGGGCCCTTGGCCTGGAGACTGGCATCTGAAACCTAGAAACAGAGGGAAAATTGCAAATGTTCATATCCAGGGCCCTTGGCCTGAGACTGGGCATCTGAAACCGCAATTTCAAACAGTCCGGATTTCTCCCAGACTAAACATGCCACCGTATATAATCCTGGCTACTTTTGAGAGACAATATCTTCCTCCAAACTTGTATTAAGAAACTGAGGGTGTGGTTTATTTCAGAGTAAATGTCCAGTTTTGTTTCAGGGCCCTTGGCCTGAGACTGGGCCTGACAGCTAAAATCTGAACGGATCAGGATTTCTCCCAGACTAAAGATGTCACCACTGAGAACCCTGGCTACTTTCGAGAGACTGTATCTTCCTCCTAAATGGTATTAAGAAACTGGGAGGTTGTGGTTTTTACAGAGGAAAATGGCCAATGTTCATATCCAGGGCCAGAGGAAAATTGCAATGTTCTACCAGGGCAATGGCCTGAGACTGGGCCTGAAACTCAAATTCGAATCCAACAGAATTTCTCCCAGACTAAACATGCACCTTGAGAACCTGGCTCTTTGAAGAGACAATGATCTTCTCCAAATGATATTAAGAAACTGGGAGGGTGTGTTTATTCAGGGTAAAAGCACAGTTCATATCCAGGGCCTTTGGCCTGAGACTGGGCATCTGAAACCCTAGATTCCAATGGACAGGATTTCTCCAACTAAAATGCCACCATAGAACCTGGCTACTTTTGAGAGACAATGGCTTCCTCCAAATGGTATTAAGAAACTGGGAGGGTGTGGTTTTTACAGAGAAAATGCCAGATGTTCTCCAGGGCCCTTGGCTGAGACTGGGTCTGAACTAAATTCCAATGAATCAGATTTCTCCAGACTAAATTACTAACACTAGAACTCTGGCTGTTCATGGAGAGCCAAAGCCTCTCTAATGGATATATAAAAGTGGAAGTGATCTTTATTCACAGAGAATAGGCCTTCTTTGCATGCAGGGGCATGATCCTGAGACTGGGCTTCAGCTCAAAATTCCAAACCAATGTTTTCTTCCAGACTAAAATGCCAGCAGTTAGAAGCCTGGCTACTTGGAAGCCAACACTACTCCAAACTGGTATTAAGAAACTGGAACTGGTTTTTTTCAGAGGAAAATGCCATGCTTTGAAGGCAATGACTGAACTGGCGCTGACACAAAATTCAAGCGATCAGGATTTTCCCAGACTAAAGAGCATCTGAACCTTGGCTGCTTTGAAGAACTGATCTTCCTAAAGTGTATTAAGAAACTGGGAGGGTGTGGTTTTACAGAGGGAAAATGGGCAATGTTCATATCCAGGGCCCTGGCCGAGGCAGGCTGCTGAAACCTCAAATTCGAATGGATCGAATTTCTCCCAAACTAAACATGCCACCGATATAATCCTGGCTACTTTTGGAGAGACAATATCTTCCTCCAA
>JAREIS010002470.1:0-13106 GCA_030060385.1 Muscicapa striata striata | reverse complement strand
ACCTTTCACCCGGCCCCGGGGCCCAGCGCCTCCCCCGGCGGCAGGCGGATCCCGGGCCGCCCGGCCCCCCGGGCGGGTAGCCTGGTCTCCGGCCGCCCGGAGGGGTAGACCTTTCCCCTTGGGGCCCGGGGGCCCCTGGCCCTCCCCCGCGGGGCGAATGCCCCCCGGGGGCCCCGGGGCCCGGGGGGAAACCGGCCCGGGGGGGGGGAACCTGTTCACCCCCCCGAGGGCTCAGCGCCTCCGCCGGCCGGCGGATCCGCGGGCCGGCCCCCCGGGCGGTGGCCGGTTTCCCCGCGGCCCGGAAAAAAGGGAGCCTGTTCACCCGGCGCCGAGGCGCTCGCGCCCTCCCGCCGGCGCAGGCGGATCGCCGCCGGCGGCGGCCGGCCGGTAGACCTGGTCTCGCGGCCGCCGGAAAGGGTGACCTGTTCACCCGGCGCCGAGGGCGCTGCAGCGCCTCCCGCCGCGGCAGGCGGATGCGCGGCGCGGCGGCCCAGGCGGGAGACCTGGTCTCGGCCGCCGAGAGGTAGACCTGTTCACCCGGCGCCGAGGCGCTGCAGCGCCCTCCGCGCGCAGGCGGATGCCGCCGGCGGCCGGCCGGCCCGGGCGGTGACCTGGTCTCGGCGCCGGAGAAGGGTGACCTGTTCACCCGGCGCAGGCGCTGCAGCGCCCTCCCCCCGGCGGCAGGCGGATCCCCGGCGGCCGGCCCCGGCGGTAGACCTGGTCTCCGGCGGCGCCCGGGAAGGTAGACCTGTTCACCCGGCGCCGAGGCGCTGCCCCCCGGCAAGGGGATCCGGCCGCCCCGGCGCCGAGGGAGCTGCACCGGCAGCCTGCCCCGCAGCGGATGCCGCCGCGGCGGCGGCCCGGCGGTGCCGGTCTCGGCCGCCGGAGAGGACCTGTTCACCCGGCCGAGGCTGCAGCGCCCTCCCGCGGGCAGGCGGATGCCGCGGCGGCGGCCGGCCCGGCGGTGACCGGTCTCCGGCCGCCGGGCGGAGCCTGTTCACCCGGCGCCGGGCGCTGCAGCGCCCTCCGCGGAGGCGGATGGCCGGCGGCCGGCGCCCGGGCGGTAGACCTGGTCTCCGGCGGCCCGGAGAAGGTAGACCTGTTCACCGGCGCCAGGCGCTGCAGCGCCTCCCGCCGCGGCAGGCGACCGCCGGCCGGCCGGCAGTAGACTGGTCTCGGCGCCCGGAGAGTAGACCTGTTCACCCGGCGCCGGGCGCTGCAGCGCCTCCGCGGCGGCAGGCGGATGCGGCGGCCGGCGGCCCGGCCGGTAGCCTGGTCTCGGCCGCCCGGAGAGGGTAGACCTGTTCACCCGCGCCGAGGCGCTGCAGCGCCTCCGCCGGCGGCAGGCGGATGCCGCCGGCCGGCCGCCGGCCCGGCCCGGGTAGACCTGGTCTCCGGCGCCGAGAAGGTAGCCTGTTCACCCGGCGCCGAGGGCGCTGCAGCGCCTCCGCCGCGGCAGGCGGATGCCGCGGCCGGCGGCCCGGCGGGAGACCTGGTCTCAGCGGCCGCCCGGAGAAGGTAGACCTGTTCACCCGCGCCGAGGCGCTGCAGCGCCCTCCCGCCGGCGGGGATCGCCGGCGGCCGGCGGCCGGCGGTGCCTGGTCTCGGCGCCCGGAGGTACCTGTTCACCCGGCGCGGGCGCTGCGCCTCCCGCGGCAGGCGGATGCCGCGCGGCGCCGCCGGCAGGAGCCTGGTCTCGGCGCGCCCGGAGGGGCCTGTTCCCCGGCCGGGGCTCAGCGCCCTCCCGCGCGCAGGCGGATCCGCCCCGGCCGGCCGGCCGGCGGGTAGACCTGGTCTCGGCCCCGGGAAGGTGACCTGCCCCGCGCCGGGGCTGGCCCTCCCGCCGGGCGGCGTGCGCCGGCCGGCGCCGCGGGCCGGGTGACCTGGTCTCCGGCGCGAGAGGTGACCTGTTCACCCGGCGCCGAGGCGCTGCGCGCCCTCCCGGCGGCAGGCGGATGCGCGGCCGGCGGCCGGCCCGGCCGGTAGACCTGGTCTCGGCCGCCGGGAAGGGCGGACCTGTTCACCCCGGCGCCGAGGGCGCTGGCGCCCTCCCGCCGCGGCAGGCGGATGCCGCCCCCGGCCGGCCGGCCCAGGGCCGGGAGACCTGGTCTCGGCGGCGCCCCGGGAAAGGTGACCTGTTCACCCGGCGCCGAGGCCTGCAGCGCCCTCCCCCGCGACAGCGGATGCCGCCGGCCGGCCCGGCCGGTGCTGGTCTCAGGCCGCCTGAAGGTGACCTGTTCACCCGGCGCGGGCGCTGCGCGCCTCCCGCGCGGCAGGCGGTCGCGCCGGCCGCCGGCCGCCGGGTAGACCTGGTCTCGGCGCCGCCGGGAAGGTAGACCTGTTCCCCGGCGCCGAGGGCGCTGCAGCGTCCTCCCGCCGGCAGGCGGATCCGCGGCGGCGCGGCCCGGGCGGGTAGCCTGGTCTCCGGCCGCCCGGAAGGAGACCTGTTCACCCGCGCGAGGCGCTGGCGCCATCCCGCCGGCGGCAGCGGATCCGCCGGCCGGCCGGCCCGGGGCAGTAGACCTGGCCCGGCGGCCGCGGAGGGTAACCTGTTCACCCGGCGCCGAGGGCGCTGCGCGCCTCCCCCCGGCGGCAGGCGGATGCGCGCGGCCGGCGGCCCAGGCAGGGTAGACCTGGTCTCCGGCCGCCGGAAGGTAGACTGTTCACCCGGCGCCGAGGGCGCTGCGCGCCCTCCCGCGCAGGCGGATGCCGCCGGCCGGCCAGCCGGCCCGGCGGGTAGACCTGGTCTCCGGCCCCCGGGAGGTAGACCTGTTCACCGGCGCCGAGGGCCTGCGCCTCCCGCCGGCCAGGCAGATGCCGCCGGCCGGCGGCGGCCGGGCGGTAGACCTGGTCTCGGCGCGCCCTGGAGAAGGTGACCTGTTCACCCGGCGCGAGGCGCTGCAGCCCCTCCCGGCGAGGGGATCCCCGGCTCGCCGGCCGGGCCTGGTCTCGGGCCCGGAAGGTGACCTGTTCACCCGGCGCGAGGGCTGCAGCGCCCTCGCCGCGGCCGGCCGCCGGCGGAACGGGCGGTGCCTGCCGGCGCCGGATGCGTCACGGGCCGGGCTGGCTCCGAGGGTGCCGCGGCGCGGAAGCGGAGCCTGCTCCGGCGCCGGAGAGTGACCTGTTCCCCGGCGGGGCGCGGCCCCGCCGGCGGCGCCGGAGGGCCGCTGCGCCCGGCCAGGAGCTGCCGCGCCCCGGGGAGATGCCCCGGCGCGGGGCCGCAGCCGTCCGCGCGGCCCGGCGGTAGCCGCACCGGCGCCGGGCCCGGCGCGGGGCCGGCCCGGCGCCCGAGAGGGTGACCGTTCACCCGGGCCGGAGACCGGCTCCGCGCCCGCCGAGAAGGAGCCGTACCCGGCCGGGCGCGCCGGCCCGCGCGCGGCCTGGTCGCGAGCCGCCGGAAGGGGCCTGTTCACCGGCGCCGGCCGGCGCGCCCGACGGCGGCCGGCCGGCCGGGCCGCGCGCCGGCGCCCGCGCAGGAGCCTGGTCTCGCGGCCGCCGGACGAGGATAGCCTGGTCCCCGGCGCCCGAGGACGCTGCAGCGCCTTCCCCGCGGCAGGCGGCAGCGCCCCCGCGGCCGGCCGGGCCGGGGCCTGGTCTCCGGCCCCTGGGAAGGGTGGACCTGTTCCCGGCGGCGAGGTGCCGTTCCCCCCGCGCGAGGGCGCGGCGCCCCCGCCGGCGGCGGAGGCCGCCGGCGTGACCTGGTCTCCGGCGGGCCCGGAAGGTGACCTGTTCCCGGCAGGGCGCTCAGCGCCCTGCCCGGGCGGCAGGCTGCGCCGGCCGCGGCGGCCGGAGCGGGGCCTGGTCCGGCCGCGCCGGAGATGAGCTGCTGCCCGGCGCCGAGGAGCCTGCACGGCGCCCCCGGCGCAGGCGGATCGCGGCAGCGCCGGCCCGGCCGGTGACCTGGTCCCGGCCGCCTGGCCGAGGGAACCCGTACCCGGCCCGGGCGCGCGCCTCCGCGCGCCGCAGGCGGATCCGCCGGCCGGCGCCGCCGGAGCCGGGGCCTGGTCTCCGGCGCCCGGAGGAGCCTGTTCACCCGGCGCCGAGGCGCTGCAGCGCCTCCCCGGCGGCAGGCCGCCCGGCGCCCGCCCGGCCGGGTAGAGCCTGGTCTCGGCCGCCGAGAAGGAGACCTGTTCACCCGGCGCCGAGGCGCTGCAGCGCCTCCCGCGGCGCAGGCGGATGCCGCCGGCCGGCCGGCCGGTAGACCTGGTCTCGCGCCGCCCGGAGAAGGTGACCTGTTCACCGGCGCGAGGCGCTGCAGCGCCTCCCGCGCGGCGTGCGGTGCCGCCGGCCGGCCGGCCCGAGGCGGTAGACCTGGTCTCGCGCCGCCGGAAGGGTGACCTGTTCACCGGCGCCAGGGCGCTGCAGCGCCCTCCCGCCGGCGAGGCGGATCCGCGCCGGCCGCGGCCGGGCCGGTAGCCTGGTCTCCGGCCCGGAGGGGCAGCCTGTTCACCCGGCGCCGAGGAGCGCCTGCGCGCTCCCCCGCCGGCGCAGGCGGATGCCGCGGCCGGGGCCTGCCCGGCCAGAGCCTGGTCTCCCGGCAGGCCGCCCGAGGAAGGGTAGACCTGTTCACCCGGCGCGAGGCCTGGCGCCCTCCGCCCGGCAGCGGATGCCGCCGCCGGCGGCCCCGGGCAGGTAGACCTGGTCTCCGGCGCCCGGAGAAGGGTGACCTGTTCACCGGCGCCGAGGCGCTGCAGCGCCCTCCCGGCGGCAGGCGGATCGCGCGCCGGCCGGCCCGGGCAGGAGACCTGGTCTCCGGCGCCCCGGAGAAGGTAGACCTGTTCACCCGGCGCAGGGCGCTGCGCGCCCTCCCCGCCCAGCGGCGGCGGGTGCCGCGGCGCCGGGCCTGAGCCGGCACGTGCCGGTCCCGGCGCCGGCGGGTGACCTGGTCCCCGCCCGAGGCCTTCACGCGCCTCCCCCCCGGCAGGCGGTCGCGGCGGCGCCGGCGTACGGTCTCGGCCCCGGAGGTGACCTTTCACCGGCGCGAGGCCGCGCCTCCGCCGGCGCGGCCGCCGGCGGCCCGCGGTGACTGGTCTCCGGCGCGCCGGGGTAACCTGTCACCGGCGCCGGGCTGCAGCGCCCCCGGCGCAGGCGGATCGCCGCCCGGCCGGCCCGGCGGTAGACCTGGTCTCCGGGCCGCCGGAGAAGGTGACCTGTTCACCGGCGCGAGGACGTGCAGCGCCCTCCCCGGCGGCAGGCGGATCGCCGGCCGGCGGCGGCCCGGGCCAGGTAGACCTGGTCTCGGCCGCGCGGGACCTGTTACTGGCGAGCCTGACTCCGCCGGCGCCAGGCGGCAGGCCTCCACGCCGGCAGGCCTGGTTCGCGCGGGGGAGCCTGACCGCCGAGCCTGCCCCGGCCAGAGCTGGTCCCGGCGGCCGCCCGGCAGGTAGACCTGTTCCCCGGGCCTGAGGCGCTGCAGCCCCTCCGCGGCAGATCGCCGCGGCGGCCGCGGTGCGTCGCGCCGAGGTAACCTGTTCCGGCGAGCTGCAGCTCCCGCGCGCGGGATCGGCCGGCGGCCGGGCCTGGTCTCGGCCCGGAGTACCTGTTCACCGGCCGGCGCTGGCCCTCGCCGGCGGCGATCCGGCGGCGCCGGCGGTAGCCTGGTCTCGGCCGCCGAGGGCCTGTCACGGCGCGAGCAGCGCCTCCCCGCGGCAGCGGATGCCGCCGCGGCCGGCCGGCCGGGTAGACCTGGTCTCGGCGCCGAGAGTAACCTGTTCCCCGCCAGGCGCTGCAGCCTCCGCCGGGCGGATGCGCGCCGGCGCCCGGCGGGCCTGGTCTCGGCGCCGGAAGGGACCTGTTCCCGGCGAGGGCTGCGCGCTCCCGCGGCGGCGGATGCCGCGGCCGGCGGCCGGCGGGTAGACCTGGTCTCGGCGGCCCCGGGAAGGGACCTGTTCACCGGCGCCGAGCCTGCAGCCCCCGCCGGCGGCAGGCGGATCCGCCGCCCGCGGCCCGGCGGGACCTGGTCTCCGGCCGCCCGAGAGGTAGCCTGTTCACCGGCGCGAGGCGCTGAGCCTCCCGCGCAGGCGGATCGCGGCCGGCGGCCCGGCGGTGCCTGGTCTCCGGCGCCCGGGAGGGCCTGTTCACCGCGCCGAGGGCTGCAGCCCTCCCCGGCGGCAGGCGATCCGCGGCGGCGGCGTAGCCTGGTCTCGGCCGCCGAGGGTAGACCTGTTCACCCGGCGCCGAGGCGCTGCAGCGCCTCCCGCCGCGCAGGCGGTGCCGCCGGCGGCCGGCGCCCGGCGGGTGACCTGGTCTCGGCGCCGCCGGAGAGGTGACCTGTTCACCGGCGCGGGCGCTGCAGCGCCTCCCGGCGCAGCGGACGCCGGCAGCCGGCGCCCCGGGCAGGTGCCTGGTCTCGCGCGCCCGAGAAGGTGACCTGTTCCCCAGGCGCCGGAGCGCTGCAGCGCCCTCCCGGCCGCGGCGGATGCGCCGCACGGCCGGCCCGGCAGGTAGACCTGGCTCGGCGGCCTCGGAGAGTGACCTGTTCACCCGCGCGAGGCGCTGCGGCCCTCCGCGCGGCAGGCGGATCACCGCCGCCGGCCGGCCCCGGGCCGGTAGGCCTGGTCGGCCCGCCCGGGAGGAGAGCCTGTTCCCCGGCGCCGAGGGCGCTGCGCGCCTCCCCGCCGGGCGGCGCGGATCCGCCGGCGGCGGCCCCAGGGCGGGAGACCTGGTCTCGGCGCGCCGGAGAAGGTGAGCCTGTTCACCCGGCGCCGAGGCCGCTGCAGCGCCCCCCGCCGGCGCAGGCGGATGCTGCCGGCCGGCCGGCGGCCCAGGCCGGGTGAGCCGGGTGCTCGGCGCCCGGAGAAGGGTAGCCTGTTCACCCGGCGCCGAGGGCGCTGCAGCGCCCTCCCGCAGGCGGCAGGCGGATGCCGGCTGGCCGGCCGGCCCAGGGCGGTAGACCTGGTCTCGGCGCCGCCGGAGAAGGTAGACCTGTTCACCCGGCGCGAGGCGCTGCAGCGCCTCCCGCCCGGCAGGCGGATGCCGCGGCCGCGGCGGCCCGAGCCAGGTGACTGGTCTCGCGCCGCCCGGAGAGGTGACCTGTTCACCCGGCGCGAGGCGCTGCAGCCTCCTCCGGCGGCGGCGGATCGCCGCGCCGGCCGGCCGGCGGTGAGCCTGGTCCCGGCCGCCTGGAGTGACCTGTTCACCCGGCGCGAGGCCTGCAGCGCCTCCCGGCGGCGGCGGTCCGCCGGCCGCCGGCCCGGCCGGCGGTAGACCTGGTCTCCGGCCGCCGCGAGAGGGAGACCTGTTCACCCCGGCGCCGAGGCCCCTCCGCGCAGCGGATCGCCGGCGGCCGCAGCAGGCAGGCTGGAGCGCCGCGGCGGTAGCCTGTCACCGGCGCCAGGGGCCTGGCCCTCCGGCCGAGCGGATGCCGCCGCGGCCCGGCGGTAGCCTGTCTCCGGCGCCGCCGGAAGGAGCCTGTTCACCCAGCGAGCTCGCCTCCCGCCGGCAGGCGGATGCGCCGGCCGGCCGGCGGAGACCGGTGCCGGTCGGCGCCCGGAGAGGTGAACCTGTTCACCCAGCGCGAGGCGCTGCAGCGCCCTCCGCGCGGCGGCGGATCGCCGGCCGGCCGAGCCCGGCCAGGTGACGGTCTGCGGCGCGCCGGAAAGGTGACCTGTTCACCCGGCGAGGGCGCTCAGCGCCCTCCCCCCGGCAGCAGGCGATGCCGGCGCCGGCGCCCGGCCGAGGTGAGCCTGGTCTCGGCCGCCCGGAGAAAGGTAGACCTGTTCACCCGGCGCCGAGGCGCTGCAGCCCTCCCCGCCCGGCGGATGCCGCGGCCGCGGCCGGCCGCGGTAGACCTGGTCTCCGCGCCCAGAGAAGGTAGACCTGTTCACCCGGCGCCGAGGCGCTGCCGCCTCCCCCGGCGCGGCGGATGCGGCGCCTGCTGTCTCCCCAGCGCGGCCCTCTGGCCCTCCGGGCGCAGCGGGCAGCGGCGTCGCCGCGTCGCGGTGCCTGTCTCGGCCCGAGTAGGCTGTTCCCGGCCGAGGCCTGCGCCCCCCGCCGGCAGCGGACCGGCGCGCCGGCGGAGCTGGTCTCGGCGCCGAGAGGTCCTGTTCACCCGGCGCGAGCGCTGCGCCCCGGCGGCGATCGCCGCCCGGCGGCCCGCGGTGCCTGGTCTCGGCCGCCGAGAAGGTGACCTGTTCCCGCGCGAGGCTGAGCGCCCTCCCGCGCGGCGGATGCGCCCGCGGCGGCCGGCAGGTGACCTGGTCTCCGGCGCCGAGAAGGGACCTGTTCCCCGGCGCGAGGCGCTGCGCCTCCCGCGGCGCAGGCGGATGCCGCCGCCGGCCGGCCCGGGCCGGTAGACCTGGTCTCCGCCGCCCGGAGAGGTAGCCGTTCACCCGCCGAGGCGCTGCGCCTCCCGCGCAGGGCGGATGCCACCGCCGGCCGCGTAGCCGGTCTGGCCCGGAGGGACCTGTTACCGGCGAGCCTGGGCCTCCGGCGGGCCGCCCGCGGGAGAGGTAGAGCCTGTTCTCGCAGGCGCCCGAGGCAGTGAGCCTGTTCACCCAGGCGTTCGGAGGCGCTGCAGCGCCCTCCCGCCGGCAGGCGGATCGCCGGCCGCGGCCGGCCGGGCGGGTGACCTGGTCTCGGCGGCCGCCCGAGAAGAGGTAGACCTGTTCACCCGCGCGAGGCGCTGCAGCGCCTCCCCGCGCGCAGGCGGATGCCCGCGGCCGGCCGCCCCGGCAGTGACCTGGTCTCGCGGCCGCCTGGAGAAGGGTAGACCTGTTCACCCGGCGCCGAGGCGCTGCAGCGCCCTCCCGCGGCGCAGGCGGATGCGCCGGCGGCGGCCGCGCCCAGGCAGGTGAGCCTGGTCTCCGGCCGCCCGGAGAGGTGACCTGTTCACCCGGCGAGGCGCTGCAGCGCCCTCCCGCCGGCGGCAGGCGGATCCGCCGCCGGCCGCGGCCCGGCGGTAGACCTGGTCTCGGCGGCCGCCCGGAAGGTAGACCTGTTCACCCGGCGCCGAGGGCGCTGCGCGCCTCCCGCCGGCGGCGGATGCCGGACCGGCCGGCCGGCGCCCAGGCAGGTGAGCCTGGTCTCCGGGCCGCCCGGAGAAGGTAGACCTGTTCACCCGGCGCAGGCGCTGCGCCCTCCCGCCGGCGGCGGATGCGCGCGGCGCGGCGGGCGGTGACCTGGTCCGGCCGCCGGAGAAGGTAGACCTGTTCACCCGCGCGAGGCGCTGGCCCCCGCGGCGGCGGATGCGGCGGCAGCGCCCGGCCGGACCTGGTCTCGCGCCCCGAGAAGTGACCTTTCACCCGCGCCGAGGCGCTGCAGGCCCTCCCGCGGCAGCGGATGCGCCGGCGGCGGCCGGCCGGGCGGTAGACCTGGTCTCGGCCGCCGGAGAAGGTGAACCTGTTCACCCGGCGCGAGGGCGCTCAGCGCCCTCCGCGCGGCAGGCGGATCGCCGGCCGCCGGCCGGCGGTGACTGGTCCGGCGCCGGAGAAGGGTAGACCTGTTCACCCGGCGCGAGGCGCTGCAGCGCCCTCCCGCGCGGCGGCCGACGGCCGCGGGCCAGGCGGTAGACCTGGTCTCCGGCCGGGAAGGTAGACCTGTTCACCCGGCGCCGAGGCGCTGCAGCGCCTCCGCGCGGCAGGCGGATCCGCCGCGCCCGGCGAGCCTGGTCTCAGGCCGCCGGAAAGGGTGACCTGTTCACCGGCGCCGAGGGCTGCGCCCTCCCGCCGGCGGCAGGCGGATCCGCCGCGGCCGGCCGGCAGGGAGCCTGGTCTCCGGCGGCGCCCGGAGAGGAGACCTTTCACCCGGCGCAGGCTGCAGCGCCCTCCCCGGCGGCAGGGATCCGCGGCGCGTGCCCAGGCAGTGACCTGGTCTCGGCGCCGGAGAGTAGCCTGTTCAGGCGCGAGGGGCGCGCAGCGCCCTCCGCCGCCCGGCAACGCGGACGCTGCCGAGCGGCCCAGGCCGGGTGACCTGGTCTCGGCCCGCCCGGAGAAGGTAGACCTGTTACCCGGCCGAGGGCGTGCAGCGCCCTCCCCGGCGGATGCGCCGCCGGCGCCCAGGGTAGACCTGGTCTCGGCCCCGAGAGGTAGACCTGTTCACCCGGCCGAGGCTGCAGCCTCCCGCCGGCGCAGGCGGATCCGCCGGCCGGCCGCCCGGCCGGAGACCTGGTCTCCGCGCCGCCGAGAGGGAGACCTGTTCACCCGGCGCCGGGCGCTGCGCGCCTCCCCGGCGCAGGCGGATGCCGCGCCGGCCGCGGCCCGGAGTGGGACCTGGTCTCGCCGCCCGGAAGGTAGACCTGTTCACCCGCGCCGAGGGGCTGCAGCGCCTCCCGCGCGCAGGCGGATGCCGCGGCCGGCGGCCCGGCCGGTAGACCTGGTCTCGGCGCGCCGGAAGGTAGACCTGTTCACCGGCGCCGAGGCGCTGCAGCCTCCCGCCGAGCGGACGGCGGATCGCCGGCCCGGCCGGCCCGGCAGGTGACTGGTCTCCGCGCGCCCGGAGCGAGTAGACCTGTCCCGGCGCGAGGCGACTGCCTGCCGGCGGCGCGATGCGCCGCGCCGCCGGCGGCCCCGGGCCAGGTGACCTGCTCGCCCCCGGGGTGAACCTGTTCACCCGCGCGAGCGCTGCAGCGCCTCCGCCGGCAGGCGTCCGCCGGGCCGCGGCCAGGCGGTAGACCTGGTCTCGGCGCCCGAGGTGACCTGTTCCCGCCGAGGGCTGCGCCTCCCGGCGGCGGATCCGCCGGCCGCCGGCGGAGCGGTCTCGGCGCCCCGGAGGAGACCTGTCACCGGCGCGAGGCGCTGAGCCCTCCCCGCGCGAGGCGGTGCGCGCCGGCGGCCCGAGGTAGCTGGTCTCCGCGCCGGAGGTGACCTTTCCCGGCGATGCGTCCGGGCGTCCGCGGCGGCGCCGGCGGTAGACCTGGTCTCGCGCGCCCGAGAAGGACCTGTTCACCCGGGCGAGGCGCTGCGCCTCCGCGCGCGGCGGATCGCCGCGCGGCCGGCCGCCGGGCCTGGTCTCGCGCGCCGGGAGGTGACCTGTTCACCCGGCCGAGGCGGGCAGCGCCGTCCGCCAGCCTTGGCCGGCGCCAGCGGTCCCGCCGCGGCTGCCGGCGGGTGACTGTCCGGCGCAGCTGCACCTCCGCGCGCGCATGGCGCCGGCGCCGGGCGGAGCCGCTCGCCCGGGAGTGACCTGTTCACCGGCGCGGGGCAGCGCCCCGCGGGCGGCGGATGCGGCGCGGCCCGGCCGGGACCTGTCTCGGCCCCCGAGAGGTAGACCTGTTCACCCGCGCAGGGCTGCGCCTCCGCGCGGCGCGGATGCCGCGCGGCCCAGCGGTAGACCTGGTCTCGGCCCCCGGAGAAGGTGACCTGTTCACCGCGCGAGGCGCTGCAGGCCCCCGGCAGGCGGATCGCCCGCCGGCCGCCCGGCAGGTAGCCTGGTCTCCGCGCCCGGAGGGTGACCTGTTCACCCCGGCGCCGAGGCTGAGCCCCGCGGCGGCAGGCGGATGCCGCGGCCGGCGCCCGGCCGGTAGACCTGGTCCCGCGGCCGGGAAGGAGACCTGTCCCCGGCGCCGCGTCCCGCGCGCAGTGCGCGGCCGCGCCCAGCGACCTGGTCTCGCGCCGGGAGTGACTTCACCGAGGTGCGCCCTCGCGGCAGCGATGCCGCGGCGGCCGGCGCCCGGCCGGCAGAGCCTGGTCCGGTCCGGCCCGAGCACGGAGGTAGACCTGTTCACCCGGCCGAGGCCTGCAGCCCTCCCCCGGCGGCAGGCGGATCGCGCGGCCGGCCGGCCCGCCAGGGTCAGACCTGGTCTCCGGCCGCCGGAGAAGGGTAGCCTGTTCCTGCGCGGGCGCGCGCCTCACCGCCCGCGGGCAGCCGGATGCCCGGCCGGCGGCCGGCGGGGCCGGTGAGCCTGGTCCCGGGCAGCCGAAAGGGCGACGTTCACCCCGCCGAGGCGGCGGAGCGCCGCCGGCGGCTGGCCAGGGCGGTGGACCTGGTCTCCGGCCCGGAGAGGCGCCTGTTCACCCGGGCGGGGCCTGCGGCGCCTCCGCCGCGGGCGATCCGCCGGCAGGGCCGCCAGGCAGGTAGACCTGGTCTCCGGCGCCGGAAGGTGACCTGTTCACCGGCGCGAGGCCGCTGCGCCCTCCCGCGGCGGCAGGCGGATCGCCGCGGCGGCGGCCGGCCGGCGTAGACCTGGTCTCCGGCGCCGGGAGAAGGTAGACCTGTTCACCCGCGGCGAGGCGCTGCCGCCCCGCGGCAGGCGGATGCCCCCGGGCCGCCGGCCCCGGCCGGTAGACCTGGTCTCGCGGCCGCCCGGAGAAGGTGAGACCTGTTCACCCGGCGCGAGGGCTCTGGCGCCTCCGCCGGCGGCAGGCGGATGCCGCCGGCGGCCGCGGCCCGGGCGGAGACCTGGTCTCCGGCGCCCGGAGAAGGTAGACCTGTTCACCCGGCGCCGGGCGCTGCAGCGCCTCCCCCCGGGGCAGGCGGATGCCGCCGGACGCTGCAGCGCCTCCCGCCGGCGGCAGGCGGATCGCCCGCCTACGGCCTTGGGCCCAGGCCTGAAGAGACCTGGTCTCCGGCGCCCCGGAGAAGGGTAGACCTGTTCACCCGGCGCCGAGGCCGCTGCAGCGCCTCCCCGCCGGCGGCAGGCGGATGCCGCGGCCGGCCGGCCTGTAGCCGGTAGACCTGGTCTCGGGCTGCACCGGAGAAGGGTAGACCTGTTCACCCCGGCGAGGACGCTGCAGCGCCCTCTGCAGCGCCTCGCGGCGGCAGGCGGATCGCGGCCGGCGGCCGGCCCCAGAGCCGGGTGAACCTGGTCTCCGGCCGCCCGGAGAAGGTAGACCTGTTCACCCAGCGCCGAGGCCGCTGCAGTGCCCTCCCGCGGCGGCAGGCGGATGGCGCGGCGGCCGGCCGGCTCCGGGCCAGGCCAGACCTGGTCTCCGCCGGCCGCCCCAGAAAGGGTAGACCTGTTCACCCCGGCGCAGAAGACGCTGCAGCTCTCCCCGCCGGCGGTGCAGGCAGATGCCGCCAGCCGGCCAGTCAGCCCCGGAGCCGGTAGACCTGGTCTCCGGCGGCCGCCGGAGAAGGTAGACCTGTTCATATCCGGTGCGAGGGACGCTGCAGCGCCTCCGCCGGCGGCAGGCAGATGCTCCCTGGCCGGCGGCCCTGAGCCGGGTAGA
>JAREIS010002469.1:0-11977 GCA_030060385.1 Muscicapa striata striata | reverse complement strand
CCAAGGAATTCATGGTGGCACTCAGGCCTCATGGAACAAAGAGGCCACTGTGACACTGCAGGCCCTGTGGAACATGAGAGTATTGTGACAGAGCAGGACCTTGTGTGATGATGGGGCCATTGTGACACTGGGTAGGCCCCATGAAACCAAGGGACCAGTGTTGCTCCTCAGGGACTCATGGAATGAAGGAAACATTTGACACCGTGGTGCCCCTAGGACCAGAGGCCATTTGTGACACTGTGGAACCAAGGAGAGCATTGTGCACTGTGAGACCTCATGGAACCAAGGATGCACCATGACAATGCAGGGCCTTGCAGGACCAAGGTAACATTGTGACACTGTGGGGACCAAGGAACCAAGGGACTTTGTGACACCAAGGGTTCCCATGGAAGCAAAGGGACATTGTGAAACTGGGAGGCCTCATGGAATCATGGAGATCATTGTGACACTCTAGGGCCTGTGGAACTGTGGCGACAGCGTGCTGGTTGCGAATGCTTATCTGCTTCATGGTAGTAGAGCACTGCAAAGGGACCTGAACAGGCTGAGACTGGATCCAGGGCCCAAATCCAACGAGGTGAGGTTTAACAAGTCCAAGTGCTAGGTTCTGCACTTTGGCCACAACAACCCCTGCAGTGCTACAGGCTGGGCACAGAGTGGCTGGACAGCGGCCAGGCAGAAAGGGAGCTGGGGGCACTGATGGACAGCAGGCTAGACATGAGCCAGCAGAGTGCCCAGGTGGCCAAGAAGGCCAATGACTCCTGGCCTGGGTGAGCAATGCTGAGGCCAGCAGGACCAGGGCAGTGACTTTTGTCCTGTGCTGGGCACTGTTTGGGCAGCACCTTGAGTGCTGTGTCCAGTTCTGGGCCCTCAACTTAGGAAGGACATGGAGGGGCTGGAGTGTGTCAAGTGAGGGGCAACAAGGCAGGTAAGAGGTCTGGAACACAAATCCTGTGATGAGCAGCTGAGGGAGCTGGGGATGTTTATTCTAGAGAAGATGAGGCTCAAAGACAAAAGGTGGTGTCAGGGCACAGGGTAGACTTGATGATTGTCAAGGTCTTTTCCAGCCTGGCTGACACTGTGATTCTCTGAAACCACCCTGTATCAGTTGCAGGATGAGCCCTGGGCTTCCTCTTCTTCAGAAGGTCCAGCAGCCCAGCTCCCTCACCTTCTCCACACAGGCCCAAAAGCCCATCCTGTCAGTCCTGCAGAGCCTCTCCAGCCCCTCTTCACTGCCCAGAACAGGGAGCCCCACACCCAGACATGCCCAGGCACAGATGTGCCCCCCTGGCCTGTGGTGCCTCTGGCAAGGGAGCAGCACAAGGCACTGCAGGAGCCTGCAGACGATTCCTGAAGCGCTTGTAGGATGATCCTGTTCCCCAAGGGACGTTCCTAATGCTGCCAACTCAAGAACTGAAATGGGGAGTGAGGCCAGAGAGGATAGGGCAAACAGGGATGGGCTGTTTGCAGGGGAGGGCAAAGGGATGGGCAAGAAGAAGAAATCTTGACCAAGGAATAGGAAATAGTGCAAAGGCAATACAAAGGAAATGCACAGGGCAGTTTGGGGGTGGCTGCCAGGCAGCCCTGGCTCTGAGCAACAACATCTGCAGTGGGACAGGAAACTCACAGCTCATGGGAAAAAACTTTCTGTCTGACTTCAGAGGCCAAAACAAACCTGAATGGTTTCCCTGGTGTCCCTCAGCCCTTGCTGGCCCCTTGCAGGGGCTGATGGCATTTGTGCTCTCTCAGCTCCATCTCCCCACAGCAGCACTGTGGGGGTGCTGACGCCTGCTCTGTGCAATGCAAACTGGGGCTCCTGAGCCAGTGCTGCCGTGTCTGTGCCTGCAAGGATGGGGCACCTGTGTGAGCTGGGGGAGAGGCCAGGGCTGCAGAGGGGGGATGTTGTTGGCAGGTGCATGAGGACACTCTGGGACGCTGCCCTGGGGTGTCCAGCACAGTGGGGATGGATCAGCCCCTGCTCTGCTGCTCCTTGCCAGAGTCTCCCCATTGCAGGGACCTTGCAGAGCCCCAGCCATGTTGTTTGCCCCCAGCGTGCCCACGGCCAGCCTGGGGCTGCTCACGAGGTTTTCTCTGCTCAGCATTGGCCTGGCCAAGTGTTCTGGAGAGAGCCTGGCCAAAGGGAGCCTGGAGCCCCCAGGCCCTGCCCTGAGACGTCAGCGCTGCCCCAGCAGTGCCCATGGCCTGTCCTGCTGCAGCCCTGGCACTGCCACCCCCAGGGCTGTGCCCAGCCCCGAGAGCACTCAGGCCCTGCAGCAACACGAGGGGCAGGAGGGCAGCGGGGCAGTGGCACGGGAGCAGCACTGGCAACACCAAGTGCTGCTGCTGCTGCTGGGCACAGCTGCTGTGCCAGCACTGATCTGCCCCAGCTCTGCACACAGACATTGCTACTGCAGCTCCAGACAAGGGAACAGAAGGGGCATCACTGGAGAAAACTTTGCTGGGAGATCCTTTAGTTTGTTTAAAACCCCTGGTAGCACAAGCCCTCATTGACACAGTCTGTGGCCACAGGGAATGTGGAGAGAAACAAAAAGAGAAATGGCATAAAAAATGACATTTCTTTATGGAAAATACCAGAAAAGTAGAACAACGAAAATAAGCTCCAAAACTAAAACAACAAGAACTATGACAAATCTCTTTTAATTCAAGTGATTGGCATAAATTTGCCAGCAGTTTAATGCTCCTGAAATCTTTAAGACATCAGTGTCCAGAGTGCCGCCTTAAGCTCATGGTTCCTCAGGCTGTAGATGAGGGGGTTCAGGACTGGAGGCACCACTGAGTATAGAACTGACACTGCCAAATCCACAGATGGGGAGGAGATGGAGGGGGGCTTCAGGTAGGAAAATGTGCCAGTGCTGATGAACAGGGAGACCACAGCCAGGTGAGGGAGGCAGGTGGAAAAGGCTTTGTGCCGTCCCTGCTCAGAGGGGATCCTCAGCACAGCCCTGAAGATCTGCACATAGGAGAAAACAATGAACACAAAACAACCAAGTGATAAACAGGCACTAACACCAAGAAGCCCAAGTTCCCTGAGTTTTGAGTGTGAGCAGGAGAGCTTGAGGATGTGTGGGATTTCACAGAAGAACTGACCCAAGGCATTGCCCTGGCACAAGGGCAGGGAAAATGTATTTGCTGTGTGCAGCAGTGAATAGAGAAAGCCACTGGCCCAGGCAGCTGCTGCCATGTGGACACAAGCTCTGCTGCCCAGGAGGGTCCTGTAGTGCAGGGGTTTGCAGATGGACACGTAGCGGTCGTAGCACATGATGGTCAGGAGGGAATACTCTGCTGAGAGAAAGAAAAGAAAGAAAAAGACCTGTGCAGCACATCCTGAGTAGGAGATGTCCCTGGTGTCCCAGAGGGAATTGTGCATGGCTTTGGGGACAGTGGTGCAGATGCAGCCCAGGTCAGTGAGGGCCAGGTTGAGCAGGAAGAAGAACATGGGGGTGTGCAGGTGGTGGCTGCAGGCTACGGCGCTGATGATGAGGCCGTTGGCCAGGAGGGCAGCCAGGGAGATGCCCAGGAAGAGGCAGAAGTGCAGGAGGTGCAGCTGCCGTGTGTGTGCCAATGGCAGCAGGAGGAAGTGGCTGATGGAGCTGCTGTTGTTCTTCACTCTGGGCATTGTGTGCTGTTGAAAGAAGACACTGATATACTGGGACAGATTTCCTTGTGTCAATCCTATGCTTTTCTCTTATTAATTTACTCAAAAATGCTTCTCTTTCTTTGGAGAAATGTCACTTTCTTTTTTTTTCTTCATTTTTAAGCTGGAGGTGTTGCTGTTAACATATTGCCCCTTTCATTGAAGGAGCAGAAATCCTCTTTCAGCATTGCTCTCAGCCTTAACACTGGGGAGCCAAGAGGGAATACAGGGCTCCCACTCCCAGTGCAGTCACAACTGTGGATCTCACACAGCTGGCACTTGGTCATTAAACCTCTCTCTATATTTCAGGGTGACTGCACTTAAATTGTTCTGGAAAAATAAATTGGACTCCTTGAAAGGTCCAGTTTCAAACTCAGTTTCTCTGAACCCTTCTCTCTTTCTCTAGGCACCTGAAGAGGGAGGGTATCCAGCACTGACGTGGCTCTCTGCTGCCTGGAGTTGTGCCTACTGGGAGCTGCTTCTCTCTATCCATGCCTTGTCCCTGCCAGTGCTCCCAGAGCCCAGCCCAGCCTTGGGGGCTCAGGTCTGCCCTGCAAACCCCTCCCAGCACAGGGCACTGCCCAAGGACATCTCTCTGGCACCAGGGCCTTAAGGGCAGCTCAGATAAACTGAGATTCTGCAAGCCAAGCTGCTGCTGCTGTCTGTAGGCAGAGACGGGTGAGGAGGCACTTTGTGAGGGAGATGTGAGACAGATCTGCTGATCCCCAGTGGGACAGTGCAGGAGTCTCAGTGACACAGACACACCTGGCAACCCCTTTCCCTTCCCTTGAGGAGAGAGCTGAGAGCAGCCCTGGCCATTCAGCACCATCTCCACAGCAGGAGGAATCTGCCCTGATGGGGGTCACTCCTTCCACCTCCAACTTCTCCTGACAGTCCATGGGGAGCTCCCAGGCAGGCTGAGAGCTGCCCCTGGCAGGTGGCACATCCCCTGGGCTGGCCAAGAGCCCTGAGGGCTGCAGGAGCTGCTCTGCAGGACAGCCCTGGGCAGCCCTGGCTGCAGCCCCAACTTCAGCCCCTGCAGCCGGCCCTGGCAGCAGGAGCCGTCCTGCCCTGACGGTGTCCAGGGGAGCCCTGCTCTGCAGCACATCCTCCTACTCCTCCTGTGCCTCAGAAAAACTGGGAGAGTCCTCCTGACACCTCCCCCAGGCTGTGGGCTGTGCTGACTCCAGGAGATCCCTCCAGGAGCACAGGGGACATTGCCCTGCACCCACAGATTCACCATGTCCAGGACTGTGAAGATGTTTCCCCAAGTGAAGTCTCAGCTCAATGTCTTCCCAGTCCTGATTGCCTTTAGCCTCTCTGTGCCTGGCTCCTGTCCCCTCAGTGCCTGCAGGCAGTGCCCTCAGCCCTGCTGGGCTGGGAGAGGATCTGCTCCTCAGCAGAGATGTCTTTTTGAAGCTTTTCTTGGTTTATTTTGGGAGCTGCCTCTGTGCCAGGAGCCCAGCCCAGTTCAGCAGCACAGACACAGCACAACTTTTAATTACTCTTTTGGGGATTAGGTGCTGTTTACATCAGATTCAGTCCCTGAGAGAATGCTCAAAAAAAGTCCTCAATAATTCAAAATTAAACTGAAACTCTTAGGTCTCTTGAAGTTTTAATGGGTCCCACTGAGAAAGTGTCCCCAGTTTCCAGTTAGAGCAGAACACTGGGGACACTGATGACAGTGGGGACAAACATGGCAAAAGTGTCTCTGATGCTGAGCAAACCTAGATGTTTTTCATGAAGCTAGAGGGCCAAGGCCCGAGCCCCTGGCAAGGCAGATGCTGTCCCTCCCTCATTGTTCAGGGCTCTTCCCGGGGCACTGGGCTCAGGGACCATGGGGAAGTGTCATGATCTGCTCAACCCAAGCAGGAGTCGTGATGGTTCATTTGATCCCAGGGTGCAAAAGATAAAAGCAAGAGACTCAGGTTTTGTTAAGCAGAAAGCAGTAATGCTGTTTATTGTGTTACAATTCAGTTTTGTGGTAGGGGGAGAGAGAGAGAGAGAGAGAAAGAGAGGGAGAGAGAGAGGGAAAGGATGAGATATAGCTACCAACAGACAGGACGCATCCTTGTGGTCGTCCAACGAGACGCGTCTTCAATCCTTTGGGGAGAAAGAGATCTCAAAGTCTTTTTTTAAGAAAGTCACTTTTTATAGTCCTTTTCCAAAGCGAGTGGCCACTGGCCAAAAGGTGGGAAGATTTATGGACTATTGTATGTGGAGATCGTAGCTCCATGAAACAGGTGGAACAGGACACTACAGCCAGTACCCTGCTTAAGAGCAGTGTACCATGGCCAGCTCCAAATACACCTACAAACAATCCCTTGGCAAGCATCCACCTTGGCCAGACCAGAACTCAGGCGAGTGGTGGGGTCCCAGGGTCTCAGTCTCTGATGATGGTTGTGAGACAGATCAGTAGAAGCTTTGGACCAACTCTTAACACCACCCCGTGACTCACGATCATCGACAGGAGCACTTCCTTTGTGGTGTTGTTTGCAAAGTCTTCAGGACTCGTCCGTGTTTATAGCATATCCCTGAAAACAGAGACAGAAATTTAGACAGAATAGAAAAGTAGAAAAAAAGAGAAGGGAAAGAAAAAAGGAGAGAGAAAATAAAACAAATAATCAATTTAATAATCAATTTTCAATTTCAATTTCTGATTACAATAATAATAATTTTTTGGTTAATATATAATGAGCAATTTTTAAAACAAGCAATTTTAAAATTACAAATCGAATAATTAATTTTAATTTAAAATGCAACTAAATGAGCAAATTTTAAAACAAAATCATGTTTTATCTTATTTTAAATCATACATTTCACCTTGTGTCAATAACCTTAGGGATGTCAACAGTGACCGATTTGTGTACATAATGCAGAGGACTGCTGATCTGTAGAAGGTGATGGGAGGTAAAAATCATACCTTGTAATTTTAGTAAAGTTACAGACACAAAGATTTAACTGATTTTTAGTACTCACTACCAAATCTACAAAAACACTATCACAAGCAGTTCTAAAGCATGCACACCCATTGCCCATATGCACCAGTAGTGTTTCAGGAATCTTGTTTGGATAAATTTCAAAGTTACAGATGTTCTGTTCTGTGTCTAAGCAAACATCTTGAGCTCTGATTGCATTACTTTCACAGATAAACCCTTGTTGTTCCCAGACAATATAAGTTTCCAGATTAATAGTTTGTTACATCTCCCCAGTTTGACAGGCCCATTCTCTCTACTCAAAAGGATAGAGAATAGCTCCATCGTCATTCAGCCCTAATGCAATGATATAAAATATTGAATGTACTGAAGCATTACATCTGGTCAGTACAATGGCTGTGTTTGTGCTGGAGTCACAGGTAAAATTTACGAAGTTTCACCAGGATTGGAATTCTTTTTCAAAATCATGGGCATTATCCCAAATTATTCTCCGAATTTCAGAAGGAAAAATGCCTTCCTTGCCTTCTCTTATAATAGAGGCAGCAACTGACTGCATCCACAACTGAGCCTGGATACAGCAGCGAGCTAAAGAAATGTTAGCCAATTTCTTCATTGATACTTCTAAATCAATACTATTCAGAATTCCCAATCATGTTCCCACAACACCGGTTACTTTTCTTGTCGTTCATTTCTTAAAATGATCCTGCTTTTGCAACCAGGTTGTCTACCCTTAGAAAGGGTGAACAAGCTGACTGTAACATTGTTTTGCATTGACAATTTGACTTGTTTTAAAAGACCATGCCCAACTGAACAGTATTTACTGTTGGCCAGTTTTCCAAATAACCTAAGGTCCAATTTCAAAAATTTTCAGGCTCAGAATAACCGGTGGTTGGGTAGTAGGTGTTATAACATTAATATCGAGTTCTTTTCAGTATTTAGCATTGTTTTTACCACACATAATTTTATGGGAAAATTGAACAATAGTTCAATTTTGATTTTGAATCTTCACAAAATAAAACACAGCTGTAAGGTCCTGTGCCATAAGTGTATACAGGTTCGATGAGGGATTCAGCAATTAATCTTCATGTTCCATGGCGTTATTCTGTGAAAAGTAAACACAACAGAATCTACCATAAAGAGGCAGGAGGTTAAAATGATGGAACTATGCAGCATGTAACGCAGACTGGAATTCTGTTAATTTCCCAATCATTCTGCCAAAAAGGAAGCCACTCTGTACCTCCTTTAAACACAGGATAAGAGTCAGTGTAGTTGCAAATAAAGGAAGCACTCTGCACTACAAGCTGGAAAACACTCCAAACAACCACCAGTGCCCCAACCCAAGAGCCACCCCGTCCCCCAGCAATAATTTGTTCAGCAGAAGCATTAGTTAACAAAGAATTAGTGAACAAAGATTGTTTGGGGGAGAAAGCAGAGACTACTTTAATTACTGAGGCAGGTTTGTTGTAGCTGCTACCCAAGCTGTCAGTTTCTGTTATTGCCAGATTTTTTACAGTTCCTTCTGTTACTGAGGAAATGTTACACTACTGCTTGATTGGGGCATACCATTTCCTAACTGAGGATTTCTGGGCCACCCTGTCACAGGGGGAGATCCCAGTAGTGGCTGACTTCAAAACTTCACTTTCTGAGAAGGTTTTGAATTTTCTCTGAGGCAATTTGCAGGTTAAGGCTTTCCAAATGGGAGGTTATTTTTTGTTGGGTATCCCCCACTACTTCTATTTCACCTCCTCCCACAAGGGTATCATCAATATATTG
Source organism: Muscicapa striata striata (assembly GCA_030060385.1). NCBI lineage: Eukaryota > Metazoa > Chordata > Aves > Passeriformes > Muscicapidae > Muscicapa > Muscicapa striata. Next base: position 3,616 of record JAREIS010002469.1, on the reverse strand, counting down.
ATAAACAGCCACATTGTCAGGTTTGGGTTTTTGGATTGGCCATACAGGGAAGTTTTGCAAGTCCTGTACAACTGGTTTGATCCCTTCTTTAGCACCAGAGGGAACAGGGTATTGTTTTACATTTACAGGTAATTGCATAGGTAATTTATGGACAGCAGTGAATTTTATTTCATGTATAATTTGCAAGCAGGCAGCTTTGTGAATGTTTTCTAGAGTTGTTCCGGGGTACTAACTAAAGCTACAAGGTCTCCCATTTTCAAGGGGTTAAACCCTGCTGCCAAATAAACCGTGCGCTGAGTTGGGGACCATAAGTTACATTTGACTTCTGTTGCTAAGAAAGCTCCGTGTTCCCAGTACCCACTAGCTGCTTGTTCTGGTAATTCAGTAGCAGTGTACAGGATTTTTATAGTGGTTACTTGTGGGTCAAAATTCTCATCATTGATACAATTGTATTATGTTTTAACCACAGGTTGCTAGCTAGGGTAGCAATGTTTCCCACTATTTTTCATCAGAGTTAGTTATTTTTGAGGATATAATAGATTGATTTCCTTCTCCTCTGTTTCTTTTGGTGGATCAGTGTGTTTTAAAGTGTTGGTGTGTTCTTGTGCCTGCACAGTTTCTTAGAAAGGGAAAAGTACACATGCACACACACCCTGTGCAGTTTTCCCCCTTTACTTCAGGGCAGGGTAGGCACACAGCCATCGGTGCCCCCTCCTAACTTTTTAGGAGAGTTAGTACACATGCACACACACCCTACGCAGTTTTCCCCCCCTTATTTCTGGGCGGAGTAGACACACAACCTGTGTGGTACCCCCTCCCAACTTTTTAGGAGAGGTTAGTACACATGCATATGCACCCCAAGCAGTTTTCCCCCCCTTATTTTCAGGAAAGGCAGACACACAGCCTGCACCCGTTTTTTCCCCCCTAATTTTAGGAAAAGTCCGTTCACATACATACAGTTATAGATTAGAGTTACACACGCACTCCTTAGCCTGAGCAGTATTCTCCCTAATTCAGGGAGGTCAGTTCACATTCACACACAGTAATAAAGTTACACATGCACTCCTCAGCCTGCACAGTATTCTCCCTAACTCAGAGAGGTCAATTCACACACATACAGTAATAGAGAACAAGAACAGAGCAGTTCTGCCTTTTGCACCAAGAGATCTTTTGTGAATTTCTGAAGACAGAATCCTCAATAGAGTGTAGGGATGCTTTTCACCTAGGTATGTGCAGTTTGCGGGAAATCTGAAATACCCCCCTTGCTTTCTAGTCTGGCTCACCCCTGTCGAGGTGGCCAGCTAGGTGCAGCTGAGGCAAGACATCCTTCCCCTGTTACAGACTACACACAACCAGCAACCCTTCTGTCTGTCAGAAACATCCTGTTCGTGATGCCAATTTAATGTCACGATCCGCTCAACCCAAGTGGGAGTTGTGATGGTTTGTTCGACTCCAGGGTGCAAAATACAAAAGGCAAGAGACTCAGGTTTTGTTAAGCAGAAAGCAGTGATTCAGTTTATTGGGTTGCAATTCAGTTTTGCGAGAGAAAGAGAGAGAGAGGGAGAGAGAGTGAGAGAGAGTGAGAGAGGGAAAGGATGGGATATAGCTACCAACAGACGGGACGCAACCTCTTGGTCGTCCAATGAGACGAGACGTGTCTTCAGTCTGTTGGGGAGAAAGAGATCTCAAAGACTTCTTTAAGAAAGTCACTTTTTATAGTCTTTTTCCAAAGCAGGTGGCTTCTGGTCAAAAGGCGGGAAGATTTATGGACTATTGTATGTGGAGATTGTAGCTCCATGACGAAGGTGTGGGGACAGGGTTCGATAACCTGTACCCTGCAGTGTACCATGACAAGCTCTAAGTACACCTACAAACAGTCCTTGGCCATCCACCTCGGCCAGGCCGGAGCTCCGGCCATCAGTCTCTGATGATGGTCGTGAGGCAGATCAGAGAAAACTTTGGACCAACTCTTACAACACTGCAGTGGGTATTAGAGCTGCCACAAGTGTTCATTTCTTTTGGCAGTGACTCCAGCTTAAAATCTGCAAATTTGTTTTTAGCTCATGAATTGACAGACCTTTTTGAGAATGTTTTAAACTAGGTTTGAAGGGGGAAGGGGATGCCGCTGGGCTTTCTAGAAGCAGGCTCAAGAGTGGTAAGCCTGAATTAGGGATGAAATCATTAGCCCAGCTGAGGAGCACATATATCAATGCACGCAGCATGGGTAATAAAAAGAAGAGCTGGAAGCCATGGTGCAACAGCAGAGCTATGATGTAGTTGCTGTGGCAAAAACATGGTGGGATGACTCATGCAGCTGGAGCACTGCACTGGATGGCTACAAGCTCTTCAGAAGAGACAGGAAAGGGTGACATGGTGGGGTGGCCTTTTATATTAGGGAGGCTTTTGATGCCATGGATGTTGAAACCAATTGAATGCCTGTGGGTAAGAATTAAGGGCAAGGCTAACAAGGCTGACATCCTATTTGGAGTCTGTTGAGAGCCGTCCACCCAACGAGGGGGAAGAGGTGGACAACTGTTTGGGGTTGGGTTTATTTTGTTCCAGTTTAAAGATTTTTTCCCATTATCATGCTAATGGAGCCTGCTGGGCCACACCCAGTATCTTTTTGAGGACTCTAGACAAAGGGGAGGTGGGAGCAGGCTTTCCAGGAGGGACGATTTGTGTTTCTGACGAGCTCAGAGGAAGGGGACCCCAGCATCTACATCAAACGTGGTGGGAACACAGGAGAGCCAGACGCCCTGTGGTCAACTGGCCTGCATCTGACCTGCTCAGCCTCCTACCTCTGAGGACACAGCTGGTCACCGGGACACAAAGGCGAGCAAGGAGCCTGCTCCCAGCCTGCTCCCACCTGAGACACAGCCACTGCTGTTTCCCCTCCCGCCTCTGCTCCCGCCTCTGCTCCCGCCTGCTCTCCACAGCTGTGCCGGCCCTGCCATGTGTTACATCACCGGGAGCAGACACAGGCTGACTGTGTCGGCAGCTAAAGAAAAGACTGGAACTGAGTTATTTGTTCTGTTTTGTTGCAAATTTTAATAACTGCTGTTGTTTCTATTTGTATGGTTAGATATATCAGTAAAGAGCTTACTTCTACCCCCTTATCTCTGCCTTAGAGTCCTTGATTTCAAACAATTATAATACTTGGAGGGAGTGAAATTGGATTCTCTATTTCAAAAAGGAGCTTCTGCCTTTTATTGGCAGACACCTGTCCTTCAAACCAGGACAACAACTTATTCTATAAGCAGATAGATAATGTTTCAGGATCATCAGTCCTTGTTCTTGTAGGCAACTTCAACTTCCAGACATCTCCTGGGAGCATAATACAGCTGAAAAAAGGCAGTCTGGGAAGTTTTTATAGTGTATGACAACTTTTTGATGCAGTTGGTGGGTGAGCCCACCAGGGGAAGGGCTATGTTTGATCTGTTGTTTGCAAATAGAGATGGACAGGTGGGAGATATGGTGGTTGGAGGTGGCTTGGGGCATAGTGATCATGAAATTATAGAGTTCTTGATATTTGGTAAAATCAGGAGGAATATCAATAAGACTTTTACATTGGATTTCTGGAGGGCAGAATTGGCCTATTTAGAGACTTATTCAGAGG
>JAREIS010002468.1:0-12790 GCA_030060385.1 Muscicapa striata striata | reverse complement strand
GGAGGGTCCTGCCGACATTCACAGCCACTGCAGGGGACAGAGGGGGACACAGCAGGGTCACCCTGAACCCTCAGGGTCCTGAACACCCCAGTGACCCCGTGTGACCCCACCTGTGTTCCAGTGGTGTCCAGTGGTTCCCTGTGGTGTCACCTCCAGGGCCAGCTCTGGGCTGAGTGCCCGGAACACGCGGTGCCCGTCCTGTCCCAGCTGGTTGGTGGCCACGCACTGGTAGGTGCCCGAATGTCCCACATGGACGGCCCCAAGCTCCAGGAGGGGACCCCGGGCCACCTCGGTCCCGTTGTGCAGCCAGGTGAAGGTGACAGGGGCTGAGCCCACCTGCACCGAGCAGCGCAGGGTCACGGGGTCACCTGGGCGCACCTGGAGTGCCGGGGGACCAGGGGTGATGGTGGCATTGGCCACGGGCACTGCGGGGACACAGACAGGGCTGGCATCTGGCAGGGTGAATGGGGATGCTGTGGGTGGGGTCACCCTCAGCCCAAGGGTCCCGCTCACCCAGGACAGTGATGTTCACTGTGGGGCTCTCGGCCATGCTGTCCCCATTGCTGACCCAGCACTGGTAGTGGCCGCTGTCATTGTCCCCAGTGTGTCGCAGCTCCAGGCGGGAGCCATTGCCCAGCAGTGTCCCCGAGCCCCTCCGGTGCCAGGAGAAGGACAGGGGACCTGTCCCCATGGCCACTGTGCAGCTCAGCTCCAGGCGGACCCCAAGTGTCACCTCTCCCCTGGGGGCCTGCACGGACAGGGACACCCCCGAGAGCGGGACCCCTGCGAGAGAGGGGGACAGCAGGGGACACTGAGGGACACAGGACAGTGTCGGGGAGGAGCAGTGAGATCCCTGTGAGGGAGAGGGAGCAAAGAGATCGGGGCGTCCTGGAAAAAGACGCCAAGGTAAGATGGGGGACTTCAGGGAGAGGACACCTGGAGGGGGATTGGGGAGGACACTAGAGAGGGGTGAGGGGACCCAGACAGGGATGGGGGACCTGGGGACAATGGGGGGGCATTCAGAGAGGGCTGAGGGGAAATGGAGTGGGGTGAAGGGACCCGAGGTGGGAATCAAGCAAGGACAGAGGCGATTTCGCATGGATGGGGGGCCCCGGGTATTGAGGGGGGAATGACAAAAAGGTGTTGGAGATGGATGGGAGCACCAAGCGAGGGATGGGAGACCCGGTAAAGGAAGGGGGATTTGGCAGGGCTGGGGTCCGCGGGCAAGGGTCCCGAGGGGGCTGTGGGGGCTCCCCGTGCCCATCCCCGCACTCACTGCGCACCGTGACGCCGAGCCGGGCGCTGCTCTTCCGCACGGCCCCCCCCTCGGAGCGCACCTCGCAGCTGTAATTCCCCGAGTGGGAGACCCCCACGGCGGGCACCAGGAGCTGCGGGGACCCCTGCGGGCCCCCCACCAACTGCCCGTCCCGGTAGAAGCGGTACAGGAGGGGGGCTGGGGGCCGCAGGGGGCTGGGGGTGCTGAGGCAGCTGAGATTGAGGGGGGAACCCTCGGGGAGCTCGGGGGGACCCTCCAGCACCAGGACAGGCTTGAGCTCTGGGAAGGAGATGGGGGAGGGGACTGTGACTCTGAGTCCACCTAGATGTGTTTTTGGGGCTGTCAGGATATTGGGGTTCCAGCCGTGGGGGTGCTCACCGTGCACTGTCACTGTCACCGGTGCTGACTGTGACATTTCTGAATCCACGAAGCTCCCGCAGCAGTAGCGGCCGCTCTTGTGCAGCTGCAGAGGGGACAGGGACAGCTCGGTGCCCCTGAGGGACTGCCCCAGATCCTTCTCGTCCTTGTAAAATCGCACTCTGGTGACAGGGTTGTCCTGCCGCCCCCGGCAGCGCAGTGTCACCGTGTCCCCCTCCAGCAGTGCCCGTGCTGGCACCTGCAGCACCAGCGGCTCTGTGGGACAGGAGGGTCCCGTCACACTGAGGAGCCCGAGACAGGTCCAAAGTGGGTGCCCACGGCACCGAGGATTTCTCGGTGCAGTGTCCACTGCACGGGAGGGTCCCAGGGACACCAGGAGCAGCCACTGGCACAGCTGTCCCCACGGGGATCCCACCACACAGGAATCCACTGGGATGTCCCTGTGTGCAGGGGAGAGGCTCTCACCACACCAGAGATGTGAGGCCACCCACGGAGTGGAGCCCATCCAGACCTATCAGGGAGCCACCCTGAGCGTTTCAGATCCCCCCTCACCATCTGACACCATCACGGGGGGGCTGAGCCCACTGCCGGGTCTGTAACACTGGTAGGTGCCACTCTCGGTGATATTGATGGGGTTGGGTCCGGCCTTCCGCCAGCGCTGCCCGTCCATGTACCAGTTGGTGTCACCGGTGGTCCCCAAGCCCTGGCAGGTCAGTGTCACCCGGTCCCACAGCACCGCCGGCGTCCAGGGGGCTCCACCAAGAGCTGGGAGCTCTGGGCACCTGCGGGTGACAGGGGACACCAGCCTGCCAGGGCCACCACGGGGCTGGGGACAGCAGGGCAGGGACATGGCATCCCCCGAGGACTCACCAGCGAGGCCGAGGGTCTGGGCTGGAAGGGAGAAGGGACAGGGCTGGGTGAGGGTGGCCCTGCAGGGACAGCAGCACCTGGGGGACCTGGTGTGCTGTCTGTCCCCAAACTGTCCCACGGGAACACTGGTATAGCACAGAGGTTTTGAGCACAGGGACACCTGGGTCACCTTGGGCTGAGGCAGGACATGGGGACACTGTGGACACCTCATGTGTGCCCAGGTCACCTCCCCCAGCCATACAGCACTTGTTCCCATGGCCACATCCCCATGGTCCTGTGCCCGTGATCCCATTCCCATGGCACCTGTCCCCATGCCCCATCTGCATGGGACGTGGCCCTTGTCCCTGTCCCTGCATCCCTGTCTCCCTATCCCTGTCCCCACAGCTGCCCCAGCCCCAAGGTTCCTTTTGCCACATCCTTGTACCCACATCTCGATCTGTGTGTTCCCGTCCCCACATCCCAGTTCCCCTGTTCTTGTCCCCCTGTTCCTGTCCCCATGTTCCTGTCCCCACAGCCACCCCACGACTCTGGTCACACTGGGGTCCTTGCCCATGCCCTGGCTCTGCTGGCCTTGGGGACCTCAGGGGACCCCACAGCCCACCTGTGCCCCCTCCCCACCACTCTCTGCCTCACCAGGGCCCATCCCCAGGGTGTCAGGCCCGTGCCCGGGGCACTCACCCCACAGGAGCAGCGCCACCTTCCCGGCCATCCCGGTGTCCCTGGCCATGGGCACTGGCTGTCACTCGCTGCTGGGGCCACCTGTCCCCTGGCTGGCGGCTCTTCGGATGAAGGGACAGGAAGGGAGGTCACGTCTTGTCCTCATGTGTAGGTGGCCCTTGGTGGGGGCAGGGTGGGGACAGGATGGGGGCAGGGTGGGGACCTCGTGGGGCTTGGGGGTGATTGTGGGACATGGTGAGAACAGGATGTTGTCAGAATTTGGAGGCTCAGGATTTTGCAGGGTGGATTCAGACTCAGGGATGAGGGTCTTAGAACACTGTAGCCTCCAGTGATTTGTGATCATGGGATGGATCCCAGGGACAGCAGTGCCATGGGAATGGGGATTCTGGGGGAACCATGGTCCCCAAGGGAAGGGGGGGTCCCAGGGTGCCTCATGTTTTCTGGTGACCCAGGGCTCAGCACTGTTCCCTGAGGTGTCTGTGCTTTGGGGAGTCACCCAAACTCCAAAGGCAGATTGCAAGAATCTTTTGGTCTGTGCCCGCCCCACCCCCAGGGGCTTTTTCCTCTCTTCATTTTCCATTTCCTTCCTTTAACCTCTCAATTTAAAACCCCCCATTTCATGCCCTCATGATCCCGCGGGACAGCTTAGAAGGGAATGGGTTGGGGGGGACCCCAGAAAGGGAGAAAAGGGAGTGGGGGCTCTGCATGGAGAGCTGGGGAGGCTGTGGAGGGATGGGGGTGTCTGCCTGTGTCCCCCCAACTCTTTCACTTTCTCTCTCCTGCAGCAGAAGGAAGAGGCTGTTTGTGATCAGTGTCACACAGGGGTGGGTTCTGTCCTGGGTGCACATCCAGGGGGTCCTGTCTGAGGGGATCCTGTTCTGGGGCTGACACGTTCTGGGTGGATTTTGTCCCAGTGGTGACACATCCCAGCGGGGGAGATCCTGTCCTGGGGGATGGCGGTTCTGGGCAGGGTCCCTGGACACATTCCCTGAGCAAGTCCCTGTCCAGGCTAGGGCACATCCTGGGGACCCCTGTCCTGGGCAGGGGGGCTCTGCCAACCCCCTCTGTCCTCAGTGGGGCACTGTGACCTCTGTGACCCCCGGGGTGCCCCAAGTCGGGGTGTGACCCACCCACTCTACACCCCCTCATTGGCTGCCCCCGCCCATCTGGGAGCCCTCAATCCCCATTTGGGAACCCTCACAGGTGCAGCACCTCGGCCCCATTGCACAGCCCACCAAGATCATTCTGTGCGTGAAAAACCCCAGCAGGGCTGACTGGGGGGGAACAGACATGGGCTGGTGTCAGTCAGGGAGGGCACAGACACCCCAAAAACACCCAAAGCCCACCCCCACACCCAAAACCCCTGCAGGGCCTCAGTGCTGGCAACCAGGAGATGGATGAGACCCTCCCCATGAAACACTTGTGGAGCTCTTGGGGGGCTTCCCCCTCCCTCTCCTGCTCCCCACAATCCCCCCACGGGGTTTCTGTCCTGAGGGGTTGGGACACTTTGGGTGTTTGAGTTTCGGGAGAAATCCTGTTCCAGACTTCCCCAATCTTGCTCGTCCCCTGCAGGATCTGAGCCGGCAAGAGCAGCTTGGGAATGGAGCCCCAGGCAGGAAGGAGCTCCCAAACTCCTGCTCCTTGAAGCCAGTGGCCATCCAAGTGTGGGGCCCAGCCATGGCCCAGCCCCAGTGCACAGGGATGGGCATTGGCCAGCCCTGCTCTGGCCAGCCCCAGCTGGCAGCCAGGACCTGAGGCTCCCCCTGCCCCCTTGGCTTTGATTCTCGCAGCTTTTGAGCTGCTGCAAAGGTGAGAATTCTTTCTGTGGGGGAAAAGGCCTGGCTGTGGTTTGCTCAGCCCTGCAAGAAGCACAAAAGCCAGTGTGAGCCCAAGCAGTGGCTCTGCGAGGCCCTTTGATGGTTTTCAGAGCAGGGCTGGCTGGAAACCCCCCCTGCAGGGGCAGCTGTGAGGGAGCCAGTCCGGAAATGCAGCAATTGATCATTTGGTGCCTGTTCCCAAGGCACTGAGAGAGCCCCAGAACTGCTGCAAATCCCACAAGGATCTGCTCAACAACCTGACCAGGACCCTCCTCCCAGAACAGAACCTGCCGCCCTCTGGAACCTCCTGGAATGAATGTTTGTGTTCTGGATGTGGACACCAGCAGAGAGGGAAAAGTGTGGAAATAAATACGGAGCAGGGGCTCCACACGTGGCTCTGGGGCACAGGGGTGTCCCAGCAGGAGCAGGCAGTGCCCAGGCAGGGGAATTCAGGGCAGGGTGCAGTGCATTTACCAGGGAATCAGAGCCTGAGGGACACACGGGCATTTCCACAGATTTCTGTGGAACCAAATGTACCTGGGATTTCCCATCATAGGGCAAGGTCATCACAGGCATCACCTTAAGTTTGGGCACCCCAGAGGTGCCAGGGCCCCACTGGGGACAGTGGGAATGCTCAGGGGCACCCAGGACGGAGGTGCCCAGGATGTGCCACCCCTGGGACAGGAATCCCAAAGGACGTGGCACCCCCAGAACAAGGAGCCCCCTGGGAAAAGATTCCGGCATAACCAGCCCAGAGGAGCCCATTTCCCTCAGGGCAGGACCCCTCTGGATGTGCCCCCCAGGACAGAATCCATGTCCTGGCCTCAGCATGAACAGCCTCTTCCTTCTGCTGCAGGAAAGAGAAAGTGAAAATCTTGGGGGGGCACAGCAAAAGACCCCAACCCCCATAGCCCTCCAACCACTGCCTGCACCCCCAGCCCCCTTTTCCCCTTCCTGGGATCCCCCACCTGTTTCCTGCTCAGGTGCTCCTGAGCCAGGAATTGGGGGGGTTCGGAAAAAGCCCAAGGGTGTGTGGAGCAGAGCCAGAACCTCCCAGGACAAGCCTGAGGTGCCCCCCTGGCCATGAGCACCCTGGGGGGGCTGTGCTGGGATCTGAGTCACCCCAAAACCTGATACACCCCATGAAGGAGCTGTGACCCCAGTGCCCACCCAACCACTGCCCATCCTTGTGACACCCTTGGGACCCATCCATGATGCCACCATCCCCTTGGTCTCTTCTCCCTGGGAACCCCATCCCAGCACTCAAATTGCCCAGGACAAGCATTACCTTGATCCCATCCCATGGGCTGATTCTTCCCTCAGAAACCTCATTCCCAAGGCTCCCTTTTTCCCCCTGTACCCCCAACTCTGGCACCTAATGCCCTGGATACGAATCCTTGGCTCCCTTCATCACTTCAGCGTCCAAATTCCAGCAACATCCTGTCCTCACCATGTCCCACCACCACCCCCATGTCACACAAGGTCCCCACCCTGCCCCCATCCTGTCCACACCCTGCCCCCACCAAGGGCCACCTACACATGAGGACGAGACGTGACCTCGCTTCCTTTCCCTTCATCTGAAGAGCCGCCAGCCAGGGGACAGGTGGCCCCAGCAGCGAGTGACAGCCAGTGCCCATGGCCGGGGACACCGGGATGGCCGGGAAGGTGGCGCTGCTCCTGTGGGGTGAGTGCCCCGGGCACGGGCCTGACACCCTGGGGATGGGCCCTGGTGAGGCAGAGAGCGGTGGGGAGGGGGCACAGGGGGGCTGAGGGGTCCCCTGAGGTCCCCAAGGCCAGCAGAGCCAGGGCATGTGCATGGAGCCCAGTGTGACCAGAGTCATGGTGTGGCTGTGGGGACACGAACAGGGGAATGGGATGTGGGGATGTGAACAGGGGGATTGAGATGTGGGGATAAGAATGTGGCAAAAGGAACCTTGGGGCTGGGGCAGCTGTGGGGACAGGGATAGGGAGACAGGGATGCAGGGACAGGGACAAGGGCCACATCCCATGCATATGGGGCATGGGGACAGGTGCCATGGGAATGGGATCACAGGCACAGGGCCATGGGGGTGTGGCCATGGGGACAGGTGCTGTAGGGCTGGGGGAGGTGAACTGTGCACACATGGGGCGTCCACAGTGTCCCCATGTCCTGCCTCAGCCCAGGGTGATCAAGGTGTCCCTGTGCTCAAAACCTCCATACCACACCACTGTTCCCGTGGGGGACAGTTTGGGGACAGACACCACACCAGGACACCCCGGTGCTGCTGTCCCTGCAGGGCCACCCCCACCCAGCCCTGTCCCTTCTCCCTTCCAGCCCAGACCCTCGGCCTCGCTGGTGAGTCCTCGGGGGATGCCATGTCCCTGCCCTGCTGTCCCCAGCCCTGTGGTGGCCCTGGCAGGCTGGTGTCCCCTGTCACCCGCAGGTGCCCAGAGCACCCAGCTCCTGGTGGAGCCCCCCTGGACGCCGGCAGTGCTGTGGGACCAGGTGACACTGACCTGCCAGGGCTCGGGGACCGACGGGGACACCACCTGGTACAAGGAAGGGCTGCGCTGGGGGCAGGAGGGACGCGACATCTTCACTGTCACTGAGAGAGGCACCTACCAGTGTTACAGACCCGGCAGTGGGCTCAGCCCCATTCTGAGGGTGTTAAATGGTGAGGGCGGATCTGAAAAGATCAGGGTGGCTCCCTGATAGGTCTGGGTGGGCTCCACTGCATGGGTGGCCTCACACCCCTGGTGTAGCGAGACCCTGTCTCCTGCACACAGGGAAATCCGCGTGCATCCCAATGCGTCCCAGTGCATCCAAAAACATTCCAGTCCACCCAGTGTGGTGGGACCTCCGTGGTGACAGCTTTATTACGGTGCTTCTGTTGTCCCTGGGACCCCCCCGCACAGCGGACACTCCACCCAGATGTCCCCGGTGCCGTGGGCACCCACTTTGGACCTGTCTCAGGCTCCTCAGTGCCACGGGACCCTCCTGTCCCACAGAGCCGTTGGTGCTGCAGGTGCCAGCACGGGCACTGCTGGAGGGGGACACGGTGACACTGCGCTGCCGGGGCTGGCAGAACAACCCTGTCACCTGGGTGAAATTTTACAAGGACGGGAAGGAATTGAAGAGGTCCTTCAGGGGCACCGAGCTGTCCCTGTCCCCCCTGGAGCTGCACAACAGCGGCCGCTACCGCTGCGGGGGCTGGGTGGTCTCATGGATGTTACAGTCAGCACTGGTGACAGTGACAGTGCACGGTGAGCACCCCCACGGCTGGAACCCCAATATCCTGGCACCCCCAAAGCCACTCCTCAGTGGACTCAGAGTTACAGTCCCCACCCCCGTCTCCTTCCCAGAGCTCTTCACGGTGCCGGTGCTGGAGGGTCCCCCCGAGCTCCCCGAGTGGTCCCCCCTCAATCTCAGCTGCCTCAGCACCCCCAGCCCCCTGCGGCCCCCAGCCCCCCTCCTGTACCGCTTCTACCGGGACGGGCAGTTGGTGGGGGGCCCGCAGGGGTCCCCGCAGCTCCTGGTGCCCGCCGTGGGGGTCTCCCACTCGGGGAATTACAGCTGCGAGGTGCGCTCCGAGGGGGGGGCCGTGCGGAAGAGCAGCGCCCGGCTCGGCGTCACGGTGCGCAGTGAGTGCGGGGATGGGCACGGGGAGCCCCCACAGCCCCCTCGGGACCCCACCTGGGGACCTCCCTGTCCCCCAAAATCCTCCTTGTGTTCCACTGCCTCAGCCCTGTCTGTGTCCCCGCAGTGCCCGTGGCCAATGCCACCATCACCCCCGGTCCCCCGGCACTCCAGGTGCACCCAGGTGACCCCGTGACCCTGCGCTGCTCGGTGCAGGTGGGCTCAGCCCCTGTCACCTTCACCTGGCTGCTCAACGGGCACGAGGTAGCCCAGGGTCCCCTCCTGGAGCTTGGGGCCATTGATGTGGGACATTCGGGCACCTACCAGTGCGTGGCCACCAACCAGCTGGGACAGGACGGGCACCGTGTGTTCCGGGCACTCAGCCCAGAGCTGGCCCTGGAGGTGACACCACAGGGAACCACTGGACACCACTGGAACACAGGTGGGGTCACACGGGGTCACTGGGGTGTTCAGGACCCCCGGGGTTCAGGGTGACCCCGCTGTGTCCCCCTCTGTCCCCTGCAGTGGCTGTGAATGTCGGCAGGACCCTCCTGTACCTGCTCCTGCTCCTGGCTGTCATCGGGGGCTGTCACTGGTGGCACCGCCAGGGTGGGTGACAATGTTGGGGCGTGAGGGTCCCAGGGATTGGGGTGAAGCCCCCAGGAGAAGGGGACCATAGGGTAGCACCAACAACTCTTGTCCCAGAGACTTCAGCTAGGTTCCTAATGGATTTGGGGATGTCCTGGCGGGTGGTGCAGGGATGTTTGGGTTCTTTCAGGGGTTTGGGGGCAGTTTGGGGCTCAGGGGGGAGTCAGGGATCCTGAGGGTGTTCCAGGGCCCTGAGGCCCCCACAGTCACCCCTCCCTCCTTTCTTTTGCAGCCTTCAGGAAGCAGCAGGAACGGTGAGTTTTATCCTCATTCCAGTAAGCCCCGCATCCCTACAGAACCCCACTTATCCCTGCAGGCCTCCCCAGGATCCCTCCACCCACCTGGATGAGGGGGAGGGCTGGACCCTCACGTCATGGGCATTGAGGGGGCAGGGGGTGAGTTCAAGGGAGGACAGGGACACGTCACCCACGGGTGTCACCCCCACCCAGGTCCCCAGCCCCAGAGTCTCTCACAGGCCCCCCCCACCACATCCCCCAGGTGACCACGAGGAGCTGCCAGGACCCCACGGACAACAGCGGGACCACAGTGACAGCTACGAGAACGAGCTGTGACACTGAGGGCACTGGGGACACTGGGTCACTGGGGACAACCCCCCCGTGTGTCCCCCCTCCCCAGCCTCCCGTGGTTGCCCACCCTGCCCGGGAAATGGCCACGAGCGCAGGGTCCCATGTGGGGCTGCCCAGAGCTCCCCGTTCCTGTGCTCCCAGTGCTCCCAGTGATCCCAGGGGTTCCCCATTCCCTCCCCCACTGCCAGGGGGCCCAGGACCCTTGTTCCTTTTATTGGACACAAAACGCAGCTTTTGCAATAAAATGGGAAAATGGTTTGTGTTTCTCAGCTCTGCCCGCTCAGCTCGGGAAGGAGCAGGGTCCCGCTCAGGTTGTTGAGCAAACCACAGCCAGGCCTTTTCCCCCACAGAATTCTCACCTTTGCAGCAGCTCAAAAGCTGCGAGAATCAAAGCCAAGGGCGGGGGGAGCCTCAGGTCCTGGGTGCCACCTGGGGCTGGCCAGAGCAGGGCTGGCCAATGCCCATCCCTGAGCACTGGCCAAGAGGAGAAGCTCCACAAAACCTTCCCGGCAGCCAAAAAAACTTCTTGTGGGCAGAGCTGGGGGCGTGTGAGCCCCAAAATGTGTCCAGTGGTGCATCAGTAGCCCAAAATCCCCGGGAGAGGCAGAAGAGCCGTGTGTTTGTGCACAGGGATGGTTCAGCAGCACGGCTGAACTTCAGGAACCCCGGCCCTAATTACAACAGCTCGTTAAGGGTCTGCTGCTCCCTCTCCTCCTCCTCCTCCCCTCCGTGGCTGCTGTGTCGGGACCAGCAGTGGCCCAGGAAGAGCAGCAGCTGCAAATGTGCTGTGGAGCCCCTGAGGAGCCCTGGCAGTGTCAGCAAGGAGCACCTGCTTTCCTCAACATGCCCGGGGAATTCAACATTCCCAGAGCTGCTGTGCCAGGGCTGAAGGAGGAAAAGGCAGTGAAAGGCTGAGGGTTTTCAGGACTTGTGGTGGAAAGGCACGAGAGGTGCTGCTGTGGGCCTGAGCCCTGCCTGGGGTTGGGTGCTGCCTTCCTTGCGTTGGGCATCAGGGAGAGCGGTGGCGGGTGTTGCGCAGGGTGTGTGCCTGGGCCGGGACACTGCTGCGCTGGCAGCGGGCACCAGGATCCAAGCTGCTGCCTTCGTCTCTCCTGCCCGGGCACTGCCGCTGGTGGTGCCGGGACCGATTGGTGCAAAGCGTGAGTTTGCAAAAGGAGCGATTTGGGCTCGTCCCCTCCCGGCCGAGGCCACCATGGCCCCTGAGGGGTTGGAGCTGGCACCGGGGCGCCCCTGCTGGGTGGGAGTGCTCCCTGCAGCGCCCCCTGCTGGGCGGGAGGGCTCCCTGCAGCGCCCCCTGCTGGGCGGGAGTGCTCCCTGCAGCGCCCCCTGCTGGGCGGGAGCGCTCCCTGCAGCGCCCCCTGCTGGGCGGGAGTGCTCCCTGCAGCGCCCCCTTCTGACTGCTGCCCGAAATGCACCAAAGATGAACAAACAGCCCGGAGTGGGTTGGAAATTTCTGTTCTTGTCTTTCTGTTTCTTCTCTTCCATTCTATAAATTTCCTAAAAATGAACTGTTATTCCAATCACAGAATCACAGAATACTGAGGTTGGAAGAGACCTCCAAGATCATCGAGTCCAACCTATGTCCTAACACCTCCACTCAGAGTATAGACTATAACATGGCACTAAGTGCCATGTCCAGCCTTTTCTTGAACACTTCCAGAGATGATGATTCCACTACCTCTCTGGGAAGAGCATTCCAGTACTTTATTGTTCTTTCGGTGAAAAATTGCTTCCTAACATCCAACCTATACCTTCCCTGACGTAGCTTGAGACTGTGTCCTCTGGTTCAGTCAGTTGTTGCCTGGTGGGAGAGACTGACCCCCACCTGTCTGGCCTCCTTCAGGAAGTTGTAGAGAGCAATAAGGTCACCTCTGAGCCTCCTCTTTTCCAGGCTAAACAACCCCAGCTCCTTCAAACGTTCCTCATAAGGCTTGTGTTCCAAGCCCTTCACCAGCGTTGTTGCCCTCCTCTGGACACGTTCTAGCATATCAACGTCCTTCCTAAACTGAGGGCCCCAGAATTGGACACAGTACTCAAGATGTGGTCTCACCACTGCCAAGTATAGGGGAAGAATGACCTCCCTGCTCCTGCTGGGCACACAATTCCTAATGCAGGCCAGGATGCCGTTGGCCTTCTTGGCCACCAAGGCACATTCATGGCTCATATTCAGCTGGCTGTCAACCAGCACCCCCAGGTCCCTTTCTGCCTGTACACTATCCAGCCACACTGTTCCCAGCTTGTAACGTTGAAGGGGATTATTATGGCCAAAATGTAGAACTCGGCACTTAGACTTATTAAATTTCATGCTATTGGATTCTGCCCATCTATCTGATCTATCTAAGTCTCTCTGCAGAGCCCTTCTTCCTTCCAATAGGTCAACACAAGCTCCCAGCTTCGTGTCGTCTGCAAATTTGCTAATGAAAGACTCGATGCCCTCATCCATGTCATCTATAAAAATATTAAACAGAACTGGCCCCAGCACAGACCCCTGAGGACACCACTGGTGACTGGCCGCCAGCTGGATGCAGCACCCGTTCACCACCACTCTCTGGGCCCGGCCGCCCAGCCAGTTCCTAACCCAGCACAGAGTGCTCCTGTCCAAGCCGTGTGCTGCCAGCTTCTCAGGAGTATGCTGTGGGAGACAGTATCAAAGGCCTTGCTGAAGTCCAAGTAGACAACATCCACAGCCTTTCCTGTATCCACCAGGCGTGTCACCTGGTCATAGAAGGAGACCAGGCTGGTCAGACACGACCTACCCTTTGTAAACCCATGCTGACTGGGTCTGATGCCTGGCCATCCTGTAAGTGCTGTGTGATAGCACTCATTATGAACTGCTCCATTATCTTACCTGGTACTGAGGTCAGGCTAACTGGCCTGTAGTTACTAGGATCTTCCTTCC
>JAREIS010002465.1:0-12512 GCA_030060385.1 Muscicapa striata striata | reverse complement strand
GAAAGGGGAGGAAAATTTTTGACCCAAACTCAAAAAAAAAAAAAAACTCCCAAAACACCAAAATTTTTTTAAAATACTTTTTTTTAATTTTTTTTTTTTTTTTTTTTTACTCCCACCCGGACCCCCAAATTTTTTTTTTTTTTTGGGATTTTTTTTTTTTTTCCTCCCCTCCCCCTTTTTTTTTTTTTTTAATTTTTTTTCCTCCATTTCCAGCCCTCCCCCACCCCTTTTTTTTTTTTTTTTTTTTTTTATATTTTTAATTATTTTTAATTTTCCATCCCCTCCCCACCCCTCCC
This sequence comes from Muscicapa striata striata, assembly GCA_030060385.1. Classification (NCBI taxonomy): domain Eukaryota; kingdom Metazoa; phylum Chordata; class Aves; order Passeriformes; family Muscicapidae; genus Muscicapa; species Muscicapa striata. The sequence goes on along the minus strand of JAREIS010002465.1, from coordinate 12,216 downwards.
AAAAATTTCGGGTTTTTTCCGGCTCCGGCTCCACCTGCAAAAAACAAACTTTGGAATTTTTTTTTTTTTGGGGGAGGGGAAAAAAAAAAAAAATTTGGGGAATTTTTTTTTCCCCTTCCAGAGGTGGGGGAGGGCAGGCGGGCCCTCCCTCCTCCAGGAATTTTTTTTTTTTTTAAATTTTTTTTTTTTTAGGGGGAGGGAAAAAAAGGGAATTTTTTTGGGGGAAATTTTGGGGATTTTTAATACGGGGAGTACCAGGAGGTGGCTCGGGATCGGCCCCTGTGGAGAGAAAAACGGGGAAAAAAATCAAAATTTTGGGCAAAAAAAAATAAAAGGACACCATTAAAAATCACCATTTTTACAAAAAAAGTTAAAACTCAGCCCAAAAAATCCCAAATTCAACCCAAAAATGAGCCCAGAAAGTCCCAAAATGTCCCAAATTCAGCAAGAAAATTTCTTGAAATTTGAGTGGGAGCTTGAAAAAACATCCCAAAAAAACCCTCAAAAATTGCTGTGAAAAATCCCAAAAAATTCCTAAAAATCCCCAAACTCCTTCTAAAAATGGCAAATTCTCAAATTGCCCAAAATCCCAGGAATTCACCCCAAAATTCTCACCTGAACTCACGTGGATTCCTCAAAAAATCACACAGAAAACGTGAAAACGCCTCTAAAAATTCCCCTAAAAACCCCCCAAAAAAGCCCAAAAAAATCCCAAAAAATTCCTAAAAATCCCCAAACTCTTTCCAAAAAATCTCAAGTTCTCAAATTGCTCAAAATCCTGGGAATTCACCCCAAAATTCTCACCTGAACTCACACGGATGCCTCAAAAAAATCAAGCAGAAAACGTGAAAATGTCTCTAAAAACACTCCCAAAAGCTCCACAAAAAAACCTCCAAAAAATCCCAAAAAATTCCTAAAAATCCCCAAACTCCTTCTAAGAAACCCGAAATTCTCAAATTGCCCAAAATCCCAGGAATTCACCCCAAAATTCTCACTTGTACTTAGCGAACACCTCAAAAATAAAAGTGGAAAACGCGAAAACTCCTCTAAAAACGCTCCCGAAAAACCCCCAAAAATCGCTCTGAAAAATCCCAAAAAATCCCTAAAAATCCTCAAACTCCTTCTAAGAAACCCGAAATTCTCAAATTGCCCAAAATCCCGGGAATTCACCCGAAAATTTTCACCTGAACTCACGTGGATGCCTCAAAAAAATCAAGCGGAAAACGCGAAAATGTCTCTAAAAACACTCCCAAAAGCTCCACAAAAAAACCTCCTAAAAATCCCAAAAAATTCCTAAAAATCCCCAGACTTGTTCTAAGAAACCCGAAATTCTCAAATTGCCCAAAATCCCGGGAATTCACCCCAAAATTCTCACCTGAACTCAGCAAACATCTCAAAAATAAAAGTGGAAAACGCGAAAACTCCTCTAAAAACGCTCCCGAAAAACCCCCAGAAATCCCTCTAAAAAATCCCAAAAAATTCCTAAAAATCCCCAAACTCTTTCTAAAAAATCTCAAATTCTCAAATTGCCCAAAATCCCGGGAATTCACCCCAAAATTCTCACCTGAACTCACATGGATGCCTCAAAAAAATCAAGCGGAAAACACGAAAATGTCTCTAAAAACACTCCCAAAAACTCCCCAAAAATACTCCTAAAAAATCCCAAAAAATTCCTAAAAATCCCCAAACTCCTTCTAAAAATGGCAAATTCTCAAATTGCCCAAAATCCCAGGAATTCACCCCAAAATTCTCACCTGTACTCACGTGGATTCCTCAAAAAATCACGTGGAAAACATGAAAACGCCTCTAAAAATACCCCTAAAAACCCCCCCAAAAAAGCCCAAAAAAATCCCAAAAAATTCCTAAAAATCCCCAAACTCTTTCCAAAAAATCTCAAGTTCTCAAATTGCTCAAAATCCCAGGAAATCACCCCAAAATTCTCACCTGTACTCATCCAAACACCCCAAAAAAATCACGTGGGAAACGTGAAAACTCCTCTAAAAACACTCCGGAAAAACCCCCAAAAATCGCTCTGAAAAATCCCAAAAAATTCCTAAAAATCCCCAAACTCCTTCTAAGAAACCCGAAATTCTCAAATTGCCCAAAATCCCGGGAATTCACCCCAAAATTCTCAGCTGTACTCATCCAAACACCCCAAAAAAATCACGTGGGAAACGCAAAAATGTCTCTAAAAACACTCCCAAAAGCTCCACAAAAAAACCTCCTAAAAATCCCAAAAAATTCCTAAAAATCCCCAAACTCCTTCTAAAAATGGCAAATTCTCAAATTGCCCAAAATCCCAGGAATTCACCCCAAAATTCTCACCTGTACTCACGTGGATGCCTCAAAAAAATCAAGCGGAAAACGCGAAAATGTCTCTAAAAACACTCCCAAAAACTCCCCAAAAATACTCCTGAAAAACCCAAAAAATTCCTAAAAATCCCCAAACTCCTTCTAAAAATGGCAAATTCTCAAATTGCTCAAAATCCCGGGAATTCACCCCAAAATTCTCAGCTGTACTTAGCAAACACCTCAAAAATAAAAGTGGAAAACGCGAAAACTCCTCTAAAAACGCTCCCGAAAAACCCCCAAAAATCCCTCTAAAAAATCCCAAAAAATTCCTAAAAATCCCTAAACTCCTTCTAAAAAACCTCAGTTTCAAAAATTGCCCAAAACCCCCAGAATTCACCCCAAAAATTTAGCCCGTACTTACCCAGACTCCTAAAAAAAATCACGCGGAAAACGCGAAAACTCCTCTGAAAACGCTCCCGAAAAATCCCGAAGAAAACTCAAAAAAAATCCCAAAAAATTCCTAAAAATCCCCCCGGTCCCAAATTTTGGAAATTGCCCAAAAAGGTGAGAATTGAGCCCAAAAGTCTGACCTGTATCCCCGTGCTCGGGGCCGGGTGTAGCCGCTGTAGAAACGGGAGCGGGCGGAGCCGTAACCCCCCCCCCGCCCCCGGAATCGCCCCCGGGGGAATCCTCGGTCGGTGCTGCTGATGCCAGGGCGGTTGGTCCTCTTGGGGATCACCTTTTTGGGGAGAAAAAGGGAGATTTTGGGAAAAAAGGGCAAAAAATTTGGAGAGAAACGGTGAAAATTTGGTGAAAATCGGTGGAAAAACGGCGAAAATCGGTGGAAAAACGGCGAAAATCGGTGGAAAAAACGGCGGAAATGGGAATAAAAATGATAAAAATGAAAGTGGAAATGGGAGAAATTATTTTTGTTTTAATTTGGGATCAACTTTTTGGGGAGAAAAAGGGAGATTTTGGGAAAAGAGTGGAAAAAATTTGGGGTGAAATGTTGAAAATTTGGTGAAAATCGGTGGAAAAATGGCGAAAATCGGTGAAAAAACGGCGAAAATCGGTGGAAAAAAACGGTGGAAATGGGAATAAAAATGATAAAAATGAAAGTGGAAATGGGAGAAATTAATTTTTTTTTTAATTTGGGATCAACTTTTTGGGGAGAAAAAGGGAGATTTTGGGAAAAGAGTGGAAAAAATTTGGGGTGAAATGGTGAAAATTTGGTGAAAATCGGTGGAAAAATGGTGAAAATTGGTGAAAAAATGGTGAAAATACAAATAAAAATGATAAAAATAAAATTTGAAATTAAGGAAATTAATTTTTTTTTTTAATTGGGGTCAGGTGGTTTGGGGAGAAAAAAGGAGATTTTGGGAAAAAGTGGAAAAATTTGGGGTGAAATGGTGAAAATTGGTGAAAAAATGGGGGAAAAATGAGGAAAAAATGGAAATTTGAGGGGAAAAATCAGAAAAAAATTTGGGGAAAATCAGGAAAAATTAAAAAAATCAGGAAAAAAATTTGGGGAAAATCAGGAAAAATCAGGAAAAAAATGTGGGAAAAAACAGAAAAAAAATCTGGGGAAAAAGGAGCAAAAAATGAGAAAAAAAATCAGAAAAAATCATTAAGAGAAATCAGAGAAAATGTTCAAAAATCAGGAAAAACTAAAAAAAAAACAAACCAAAAATCAGGAAAAAATCAGAAAAAAATAGGAAAAAATGAAGGAAAAATTAGGAAAAAAATTATTTAAAAAATCAGAAGAAATCTGAAAAAAATCAGGAAAAATTGGGAAAACAATAAAAAAAAATCAGGAAAAAAATCTGATAAAATCAGGAAAAAATCAGGAAAAAGTCAGAAAAAAACAGGAAAAAATAAGAAAAAATGAAGCAAAAATCAGAAAAAATTAGGAAAAACAAAGTCAAAAAAATCATTAAAAAATAAGAAAAAACCAGGAAAAAATCAGAAAAAAAATCAAGGAAAAATTAGAAAAAACAATCATTTAAAAAATCATTAAAAACCACTTAACAATCAGTTAAAATTAAAGAAAAAACAAAAAAAAATATCAGAAAAAAATTTAAAAAATGAAAGAAAATTAGAAAAATAATCAGAAAAATTTAGGAAAAAAATCAAGAAAAAATTAGAAAAAAAATTGTAAGAAATGATTAAAAAAATCAGAAAGAATTAGGAAAAAGCCAGAAAAAATTAGCAAAAATTTAATGAAAAAATAGGAAGAAAAATCGTAACAAAATTATAAAAATTCATTAAAAAAATCAGAAAAATTAGGAAAAAAATCAGAAAAAAATCAAGAAAAATTAGGAAAAAAAGTCATTAAAAAAACAGAAAAAAATCAGGAAAAAATACAAAAAAATCCGGAAAAAATAGAGGAAAAATCAGGAAAAAATAGAGGGAAAAAAATCAGAAAAAAAAATCAGGAAAAAAATCAGAAAAATTTAGGAAAAAAATCAAGAAAAAATTAGGAAAAAAAGTCATTAAAAAAGTATTAAAATCAGGAAAAAAATTAAAAAAAAATCAGGAAGAAACACAAAAAAATCAGGAAAAATCAGAAAAAATTGGGAAAAATCAGAAAAAAAAATCAGGAAAAAATTGGGAAAAATGAGAAAAAAATTGGGAAAAATCAGAAAAAAAATCAGGAAAAATCAGAGAAAAATTGGGAAAAAGCAGAAAAAAATCAGAAAAAAAATCAGGAAAAATCAGAAAAAATCAGGAAAAAAATAGAAAAAATCAGGAAAAAATCAGAAAAAATCAGAAGAAAATCAGGAAAAATCAGAAAAAAATCAGGAAAAAATCAGAAAAAAAATCAGAAAAATATCAGAAAAATATCAGGAAAAAAATAATTAAAAAATCATAAAAAAACAGGAAAAAAAATCAGAAAAAAATCAGGAAAAAAATCAGAAAAAAATCAGGAAAAAAATTAGAAAAAAATCAGGAAAAAATCAGGAAAAAATTAGAAAAAAATCAGAAAAAAATTAGAAAAAAATCAGAAAAAAATTGGGAAAAAAATCAGGAAAAATTGGGAAAAATTGGGGAAAACTTGGGAATATTTGGGATGTTGGGGAATGTTGGGATTTGGGTGAATTTTGTTTTTTTTGGGTTTTTCTCACCTTGATCTGCCTCCCCCTGAAGAGGGACTCGTCGAGGGCCATGGAGGTGCGCACGGACTCCTTGTCTGAGAACTCGATGTAGGCAAAGCTTTGGGGGGAAAAAGGCACAAATTGGTCAAAAATCGGGGCAGGAATGGGGGGAAATCAAGCTGGAATTGAGGCAGAAGTCAGCAAAAAAATCAGAATAAAAATGGGAAAAATCGGCAAAAAAATCAGAATAAAAATGGGGAAAATCGGCAAAAAAATCAGAATTTAAATGGGAAAAATCGCAAAAAAATCAGAATTTAAATGGGAAAAATCGGTTAAAAATCAGAATAAAAATGGGAAAAATCGGCAAAAAAATCAGAATTCAAATGGGAAAAATCGGCAAAAAAATCGGAATAAAAATGGGAAAAATCGGCAAAAAAATCAGAATAAAAATGGGAAAAATCGGCAAAAAAATCAGAATTTAAATGGGAAAAATCGGCAAAAAAATCAGAATTTAAATGGGAAAAATCGGCAAAAAAATCAGAATAAAAATGGGGAAAATCGGCAAAAAAATCAGAATTCAAATGGGAAAAATCGGCAAAAAAATCAGAATAAAAATGGGGCAAATCGGCAAAAAAATCAGAATTTAAATGGGAAAAATCGGCAAAAAAATCAGAATAAAAATGGGAAAAATCGGCAAAAAAATCAGAATAAAAATGGGAAAAATCAGAAAAAAAAATCAGAATTTAAATGGGAAAAATCGGCAAAAAAATCAGAATTTAAATGGGGAAAATCGGCAAAAAAATCAGAATTTAAATGGGAAAAATCAGCAAAAAAATCAGAATTTAAATGGAAAAATCGGCAAAAAAATCAGAATTTAAATGGGGAAAATCGGCAAAAAAATCAGAATAAAAATGGGAAAAATTGGTTAAAAAATCAGAATTTAAATGGGAAAAATCGGAAAAAAAATCAGAATAAAAATGGGAAAAATCGGCAAAAAAATCAGAATTTAAATGGAAAAAATCGGCAAAAAAATCAGAATTTAAATGGGAAAAATCGGCAAAAAAATCAGAATAAAAATGGGAAAAATCGGCAAAAAAATCAGAATAAAAATGGGAAAATCGGCAAAAAAATCAGAATTTAAATGGGAAAAATTGGCAAAAAAATCAGAATTTAAATGGGAAAAATCAGCAAAAAAATCAGAATTTAAATGGGAAAAATTGGCAAAAAAATCAGAATTTAAATGGGAAAAATCAGCAAAAAAATCAGAATTCAAATGGGAAAAATCGGCAAAAAAATCAGAATTTAAATGGGAAAAATCAGCAAAAAAATCAGAATAAAAATGGGGAAAATCGGCAAAAAAATCAGAATTCAAATGGGAAAAATCGGCAAAAAAATCAGAATTTAAATGGGAAAAATCGGCAAAAAAATCAGAATAAAAATGGGAAAAATCGCAAAAAATCAGAATTTAAATGGGAAAAATCAGCAAAAAAATCAGAATAAAATGGGGAAAATCAGCAAAAAAATCAGAATTTAAATGGGAAAAATCGGCAAAAAAATCAGAATTTAAATGGGGAAAATCGGCAAAAAAATCAGAATAAAAATGGGGAAAATCGGCAAAAAAATCAGAATAAAAATGGGAAAAATCAGAATAAAAATGGAGAAAATTAGAATAAAGTCAGAATAAAATGTCAGCTCAAAAAGAATAAAATGGGCAAAATCAGAAAATAAAAATGGACAAAATCAGCTCAAAAATCAGAAAAATGGGCAAAAATGGGACAAAATCAGGCCAAAATCAGCCCAAAATCAGAATAAAAATGGACAAAATCAGCTCAAAAATCAGAATCAAAATTTGAGTAAAAAAATCAGCTCAAAAATCAGAGTAAAAATGGGCAAAATCAGCTCAAAAATCAGAATAAAAATGGACAAAATCAGGCCAAAATCAGAATAAAAATCAGCCCAAAATCAGCTCAAAATTCAGATTAAAAATTGACAAAATTAGGCCAAAATACACCCAAAAATCAGAATAAAAATCAGGCCAAAATCAGCCCAAAAATCAGAATAAAAATGGGGAAAATCAGCCCAAAATAAACCTAAAAATCAACAAAAAATCAGTTCAAAAATCAGAATAAAAATCAGAATAAAAATGGGCAAAAACAGCCCAAAAATGAGCAAAAAATCAGCCCAAAATCGACAGAAATCAGCCCAAAAAATGACCCTAAACTAATTAATCAACTAATTAATAACTAATTAATTAACTAATTAATCAACTAATTAATTAACTAATTAATTAACTAATTAATTACCCCCCCACATTTCATGGATTTTGGGCGAATTTTGGGGCGAATTTTGGTCAAATTTTGGTCAAATTTTGGCCGATTTTTGGCCGATTTTCGCGGGGATTTTGTCTGTCCCCTCAGGGCTGAGTCCATTAGTGATTAATTAGGGATTAATTAGTGATTAATTAGTGATTAATTAGGGATGAATTACCCCTTGGGGTGGCCGCTGTACTTGTCGCACAGGATGGTGACGCGGTTGACGGAGCCGCAGCCGTGGAAATGCGCCTCCAGCTCCTCGGCCGTGGCGCCATAATCCACCTGGAACAATTAAAGTTTCATTAATTAAACACGGCTGTTAATTAGGGAATGGGAAATGAGAGTTAATTAAAAAAATCCCGGGGAATTTTGGTGAAAAAATGAAAAAAATCGGTGAAAATTTGGTCAAAATCGCGATTTTCGGGCGGAAAAAATCAATTTATGGGCACAAAATTAATCTCAAATTAACACAAAATTTAATTAATTAAATCCATTTGTCAATTAGGGGATGAGAAATTGGAGTTAATTAAAAAAATTCTGCGGAATTTTGGTGAAAAAATGAAAAAAATCCGACCAAATTCGTTAAAAATCGCGATTTTCGGGCAAAAAAACCCAATTTATTGGCAGAAAATTAACCCAAATTAATCCAAAAATTAATTAATTAAATCCATTTGTTAATTAGGGAATGGGAAATTGGAGTTAATTAAAAAAATCCCGGGGAATTTCGGTGAAAAAATGAATTTTTGGGCCAAATTTTTCCCCAATTTATTTTCAAAAATCCCAAATTTTTTTCTCCATTTTTCCATAATTTTTTGGGTGCATTTTGGACTATTATGGGATGTTTTGGGGGAATTTTTTGGGATTTTTTTTGCGAATTTTTCCAAATTTTCTCCCAAAATTCCAGAATTTTTTGTCTAAATTTTTCCCAATTTTTTTAAAAAAAATCCCAAATTTTTTTAAATTTTTTTTCCATAATTCCTTGGGTGGATTTTGGACCATTTGGGGATTTTTTGGGAATTTTTTTTTACTATTATGGGATGTTTTGGTCGTTGGGGATTTTTTTACGAATTTTTTTGAATTTTTGAGGATTTTTTTTTGGAAAATTTTGGATTTTTTTGGCTGAATTTTCCCAATTTTTTTTTTTTAGGAAAATATTTTGGCAATTCCCAATTTTTTGAGAATTTTTTGGGGAATTTTTTGGGAATTTTTGTGGAATTTTTGGGGGATTTTTTGGGAATTTTTTGGGAATTTTTTCTGCGAATTTTTTGGGAATTTTTTGGGAATTTTTTGGAATTTTTTGGAATTTTGAGGGAATTTTTGGGGGATTTTTTTGGAATTTTTATGGAATTTTTGGGGAATTTTTGGGGAATTTATTGGAGAAATTTTTTGGGAATTTTTGGAAATTTTGGGGATTTTTAGGGAATTTTTTGGGATTTTTTTTTGCAAATTTTTCCCAAATTTTTTCCAAATTTTCTCCCAAAATTCCAGAATTTTTTGGCCAAATTTTCCTAATTTTTTTTAGGAATTTTTTTTTTAATATTTTGGCAATTTATGCAAATTTTTAATCATTTTTTTCTGAATTTTTGGGAACTTTTCTTGGAAAATTTTGGAATTTTTTGGCCAAATTTTCCCAATTTTTTGGGGAATTTTTTTTTGCAAAATATTTTGGATATTTCTAATTTTTTGGAGAAATTTTTGGGGAATTTTTGGGAATTTTGGGGGAATTTTTAGAATTTTTGGGGATTTTTTTTGCGAATTTTTCCCGATTTTTTTCCAAATTTTCTCCCAAAATTTTGGAATTTTTGGGCCAAATTTTTCCCAATTTTTTTTCAAAAAATCCCAATTTTTTTCCTCATTTTTCCATAATTTTTTGGGGTGGGTTTTGGGTTATTATGGGATGTTTTGGTGACATTTTTAGGAATTTTTTTTGCGAATTTTTCCAAATTTTTTCCAAATTTTCTCCCAAAACTCTGGAATTTTTGGGCCAAATTTTTCCCAATTTTTTTTCAAAAAATCCCAATTTTTTTCCTCCTTTTTCCATAATTTTTGGGGTGGATTTTGGGTTATTATGGGATGTTTTTCCCACTCACATTCCCCACGTAGATGGAGCGAGCATCAGCCTCCATTTTCTCCTCCAGGGACATGATCACTGGACCTGCTGCAAAAAAAACAACCAAAAAATCACATTTTTGGGGTAAATTCTGAGAATTTTGGGATTTTGGGGGATTCTGGAATTTTTGGGGATTTTTATCAGAATTTTTGGAATTTTTTTTTTTAATTTTTGGGGTTTTTTTCCAGAATTTTGAGATTTTTTGGGGTTTTTTTTGGAGTTTTTTTTCCATTTTTTTTTTTTTTTTTAATAAAAATTTTTGGAATTTTTTTTATTTCCCCCCCCCAGGATTTTTTGGGAATTTTTATTCTGGGATTTTGGGGGGAAATTCCAGGAATTTGGGGAAATTTTTTTCTGGAATTTTGGGGTTTTTTTCCCTGGATTTTTGACATTTTTTTGGGTTTTTTTTGGGGGGATTTTTTATTTTATTTTCTGGAATTTTTTAGGATTTTCCCAGAAATATTTTTGCTTTTTTCAGGAATTTTTGGGATTTTTTTCCTGGAACTTTTGGATTTTTTTCTGGGATTTTTTCTGCCATTTTTGGCTTTTTCTGGGATTTTTTAAAACCTTTATTATTGTCCATTTTAAACAAAATTTTTCCCATTTTTGAACCATTTAAACCCAAATTTTCTCCATTTTTATGGCATTTTAAACCAAATTTTTTCCCATTTTAACCCAAATTTTCCCCATTTTAAATCAATTTTTTCCCAGTTTTAACCCAATTTTTCCCCCATTTTTCACCCAATTTTCTCCATTTTTCCTCCATTTTAAATCAAATTTTCTCCATTTTTTGATTCATTTTCCAGGAAATTTTTTTTTCATTTTTGATCCATTTTAACTCCAAATTTTCCCCATTTTTGATCCATTTTAACCCAAATTTTTTTCACTTTTGGTCCCAAATTCTCCCATTTTTTCCTCCATTTCAAATCAAATTTTCCTCTTTTTTTTTCCCTTTTCCCCCCGATTTTCTCCATTTTTGTTCCAAATTTTTTCCCATTCTTGACTCATTTTAACCCAAATTTTCCCCTATTTTTGATCCATTTTTTACTCAGTTTTTCCCCTATTTTCACCAGTTTTGAACAAATTTTTTTTAAAATCAAATTTTCCTCGTTTTTGGTTCATTTTTCACCTGATTTCCTCCATTTTTTTCCCTTTTTTTTTACCATTTTTCCCCCATTTTCCCCCAATTATTTCCATTTTTTCTCTCATTTTTTCCCCATTTCCCCCCTGATCTTCTCAAATTTTTTTTTCATTTTTTCCTCATTTTTCACCCAATTATTTCCATTTTTTTTTCTCTTTTTTCTTCCATTTTTCCCCAATTTTTTCCATTTTCTTTTTCATTTTTTCCCATTTTTCCCCCAATTTTCTCCATTTTTTTCCCATTTCTTTCCCATTTTTCCCCCAGATTTTTTCTTTTTTTTTTCCATTTTTTTTTTTTTTTTTTTTTTTTTTCCATTTTTCCCCCAATTTTTTCCATTTTGTTTTTCACTTTTTTCCCATTTTTTTCCCCCAATTTTCTCCATTTTTTCCCATTTCTTTCTCATTTTTTCCCCTGATTTTTTCCTTTTTTTCTTTTTTTTTTCCATTTTTCCCCCAATTTTTTCCATTTTCTTTTTCATCTTTTCCCGTTTGTCCCCCAATTTTCTCCATTTTTTCCCATTTTTCCCCCAGATTTTTTCCTTTTTTTTCCCATTTTTTTCTCTTTTTTTTTTCCATTTCCCCCCAATTTTTTCCATTTTCTTTTCCATTTTTTTCCCATTTTTTCCCCCATTTTCTCCATTTTTTCCCATTTCTTTCCCATTTTTCCCCAGATTTTTTTCTTTTTTTTCCATTTCTTTTCTCTTTTTTTTTTTCCATTTTTCTGCCCGATTTTTTCCATTTTTTTTCTCATTTTTCACCCGATTTTCTCCATTTTTTTCTCATTTTTTCCCATTTTCCCCCTCATTTTCTCAATTTTTTTCCATTTTTTAAAATTTTTTTCATTTTCTTTCCCTATTTTTTCCCCAATTTTCTCTATTTTTTTTGTCATTTTTCACCCAATTATTTCCATTTCTTTTCTCTTTTTTTCCCATTTTATCCCCAATTTTTTCCATTTTCTTTTTCATTTTTTTCCCATTTTTCCCCCCAATTTTCTATTTTTTTCCCATTTCTTTCCCATTTTTCCCCCTGATTTTTTCCTTTTTTTTTCCATTTTTTTCTCTTTTTTTTTCCATTTTCCCCAATTTTTTCCATTTTCTTTTCATTTTTTTCCCATTTTTTCCCAATTTTCTCCATTTTTTCCCATTTCTTTCCCATTTTCCCCCTGATTTTTTCCTTTTTTTCCATTTTTTTCTTTTTTTTTTTCCATTTTTCTGCTTGATTTTTTCCATTTTTTTCCTCAATTTTCACCCAATTTTCTCCATTTTTT
>JAREIS010002464.1:0-11770 GCA_030060385.1 Muscicapa striata striata | reverse complement strand
TAAAAATGGGAATTTTGGGAGGATTTTATGATTTTTTGGGATTTTGGGATTTTTGGGAATTTTTGGGAATGTTGGGAATTTTGGGAATGTTGAACCTCCCTAGGCCCGCGGCTGGCTGGACTCGGGCTGATTCTCCGGACACGGCCGGGCTGGAATGGGCGACGCAGAGCGCCGGCCAAGGCCTACGAAGGTGAGGGGGAAAACGGGAAAATTCGGAAAAATCGGGAATTTGGGGATGGGAAAATTGGGAAAAAATCGGGAATTCCAGAGGTCAAAAATTGGGAATTTCAGAGCCAAAAATTGGGGAAAATTTGGAAATTTGGTGACGAAAAATGCGCAAAAATTTGGAATTTGTGAGTCCAAAATTGGGGAAAAATCGGGAATTTGGGGATTGGAAAAATTGGGGAAAATTGGGAAAAAATCGGGAATTCCAGAGGCCAAAAATTGGGAATTCCAGAGGCCAAAAATCGGGAAAAAAACGGGAATTTGGAGACGAAAAATACAGAAAAAACGGAGAATTTTAGGAGCCAAAAATTAGGAAAAAATCAGGAATTCCAGAGGCCAAAAATTGGGAATTCCAGAGGCCAAAAATCGGGGGAAAATCGGGAATTTGGGGATGGGAAAATTGGGGAAACATTGGGAAAAAATCGGGAATTCCAGAGGCCAAAAATTGGGAATTCCAGAGGCCAAAAATCGGGAATTTCAGAGGCCAAAATTGGGGGAAAATTGGAAATTTGGTGACGAAAAATGCGCAAAAATTTGGAATTTGTGAGTCCAAAATTGGGGAAAAATCGGGAATTTGGGGATTGGAAAAATTGGGGAAAATTGGGAAAAAATCGGGAATTCCGGAGGCCAAAAATTGGGAAAAAAATGGGAATTTGGGAAGATAAAAATTAGGAAAAAATCAGGGATTACAGAGGCCAAAAATTGGGAATTCCAGAGGCCAAAAATTGGGAATTCCAGAGGCCAAAAATTGGGAAAAAATTGGGAATTTGGAGGCGAAAAATACAGAAAAAACTGAGAATTTTAGGAGCCAAAAATTAGGAAAAAATCGGGAATTCCAGAGGCCAAAAATTGGGAATTCCAGAGGCCAAAAATCGGGAAAAAATCGGGAATTTGGGGATGGGAAAATTGGGGAAACATTGGGAAAAAATCGGGAATTCCAGAGGCCAAAAATTGGGAATTCCAGAGGCCAAAAATCGGGAAAAAAATGGGAATTTGGAGGCGAAAAATAGAGAAAAATTTGGAATTTAGGAGACCAAAATTGGGAAAAATTGGGAATTTGGGGATTGGAAAAATTGGGAAAAATTGGGAATTCCAGAGGCCAAAAATTGGGGGAAAACCGGGAATTTCAGAGCCAAAAACTGGGGAAAAAATGGGAATTTGAGGCCAAAAATACACAAAAAAATTGAGAATTTTGGGTGTCAAAAATTGGGAAAACATCAGGAATTCCAGAGGCCAAAAATCGGGGGAAAATTGGGAATTTGGGGATGGGAAAATTGGGAAAAATTGGGAATTCCAGAGGCCAAAAATTGGGAATTTCAGAGCCAAAAATCGGGAAAAAATTGGGAATTTGGAGGCGAAAAATAGAGAAAAATTTGGAATTTAGGAGCCAAAAATTGGGAAAAAATCGGGAATTTGGGGATGGGAAAACTGGGAAAAAATCAGGAAAAATTGGGAAAAAAAATCAGGAATTCCAGAGGCCAAAAATTGGGGAAAAAATGGGAATTTGAGGCAAAAAATGCACAAAAAATTGAGAATTTTGGGAGCCAAAAATTAGGAAAAAATCGGGAATTTCAGAGGCCAAAAACTGGGAATTCCAGAGGCCAAAAATGGGGCAATAAATGGGAATTTGGAGGTGAAAAATAGAAAAAAATTTGGAATTTGGGGGACCAAAAATTGGGAAAAAATCGGGAATTTGGGGATTGGAAAATTGGGAAAAATTGGGAAAAAATCGGGAATTCCAGAGGCCAAAAATTGGGAATTTCAGAGCCAAAACTTGGGGAAAAATTGGGAACTTGGAGACGAAAAATACAGAAAAATTTTGGGGATCAATTTTGGGATAATTTTGGGTTATTTTGGATAAAATTTGAGTTAATTTTTGGATAAATTTTGGGTAAATTTTGGATAAATTTTGGGATAATTTTGGGATCATTTTGGATTCTTTTGGATAAAATTTGGGATATTTTTGGATAAAATTTGGGATATTTTGGGATCAATTTTGGGATAAATTTGGGATAAATTTTGAGTAAATTTTGGGTAAATTTTGGATTCTTTTGGATAAAATTTGGGATATTTTGGAATAAAATTTGGGATAAATTTGGGATAAATTTTGAGTAAATTTTGGGATAATTTTGGATTATTTTGGATAAATTTTGGGATATTTTGGGATAAATTTTGGAATAAATTTTGGATAAATTTTGGGATAATTTTGGGATAATTTTGGATTCTGTTGGATAAAATTTGGGATATTTTGGGATAAATTTGGGATCAATTTCGAATCATTTTGGGATAAATTTTGGATTACTTTGGATAAAATTTGGGATATTTTGGAATAAAATTTGGGATAAATTTGGGATAAATTTTGAGTAAATTTTGGGATAATTTTGGATTATTTTGGATAAATTTTGGGAAAAATTTTGGATAAATTTTGGGGATAAATTTGGGATAAATTTGGAGTAAATTTTGGGATAATTTTGGATTCTTTTGGATAAAATTTGGGATATTTTTGGATAAAATTTGGGATATTTTGGAATAAATTTTGGGATATTTTGGAATAAATTTTGAGTAAATTTTAGGATAATTTTGGATTATTTTGGATAAATTTTGGGATCAATTTGGGATAAATTTTGGGATCAATTTTGGATATTTTTGGATAATTTTGGATATTTTGGGGATAATTTTGGGATAATTTTGGATAATTTTGGATATTTTTGGATATTTTTGGGATATTTTTGGATATTTTGGGATCAATTTTGGATAAATTTTGGGATAAGTTTTGGATATTTTGGGGATAATTTTGGCTATTTTTGGGATAATTGTGGCTATTATGGGATGTTTCCAGTGCAACGAGCCGTGTCCTTGTTCTCTCTGGCCGACCCCGCCCTGGGCCCGGAGCCGCCCCCCCCCGCCCCTCCCCCACCCCCGCGGGGGCCGCCCCTCCCCCCCCTCAGGTACCCCAAAATGTCATCGGGGGGGGGGAGGGGAGGGGGAGGGGGGAGGGGCAGATTTGGGGGGTTTTTTGGGGGGGGGAAATTGGGATTTTGGGGGGAAAATTTGGGATTTTTGGAGAAAAATTTGGGATTTTGGGGGGAAAATTTGGGATTTTTGGAAGAAAAAAATGGAATTTTGGGAGGGACTTCAGGGGAAAATTTGGGATTTTTGGAGAAAAATTTGGGATTTTGGGGGGAAAATTTGGAATTTTGGGGGAAATTTTGGGATTTTTGGGGGGAAATTTGGGATTTTGGGGGGAAATTTGGGATTTTTGGGAGAAAAAAATGGAATTTTGGGAGGAACTTCATGGGAAAAGTTGGGATTTTTGGAGAAAAATTTGGGATTTTGGGGGGAAATTTTGGGATTTTCGGGGAAAATTTGGGATTTTTGGAGAAAAATTTGGGATTTTGGGGGAAATTTGGGATTTTTGGGAGAAAATTTGGGATTTTGGAAGAAATTTTGGGGATTTGGCGTTGGAAATTTGGGATTTTTGGAAGAAAAAAATGGAAATTTTGGGAGGGACTTCAGGGGAAAATTTGGGAATTTTGGAGAAAATTTGGGATTTTGGGAGGGAAATTTGGGATTTTTGGAAGAAAAATTTGGGATTTTGGGGGAAAATTTGGGATTTTGGGGGGAAAAATTTGGGATTTTGGAAGAAATTTTGGGGATTTGGCGTTGGAAATTTGGGATTTTTGGAAGAAAATTTGGGATTTTGGGGGGAAATTTGGGATTTTGGGGGAAAATTTGGGATTTGGGGGGGAAATTTGGGATTTTTGGATAAAAATTTGGGGTTTTTGGAAGAAAAAAATGGAATTTTGGGAGGGACTTCAGGGGAAAATTTGGGAATTTTGGAGAAAAATTTGGGATTTTGGGGGAAATTTGGGATTTTGGGGGGAAAATTTGGGATTTTGGGGGGAAAATTTGGGATTTTTGGATAAAAATTTGGGATTTTGGGGGGAAATTTGGGAATTTGGGGGGAAAGTTTGGGATTTTTGGGAGAAATTTGGGATTTTTGGGAGAAAATTTGGGATTTTGGGGGAAATTTGGGATTTTTGGATAAAAATTTGGGATTTTGGGGGGAAAATTTGGGATTTTTGGGGAGAAGATTTGGGATTTTTTGGGGAAAATGGGGATTTTGGGGAAAAAAAATCAGAATTTTGGGGAAAATTGGGATTATTTTGGGAAAAAATGGGAATTTTGGGGGGAAATTTGGGATTTTTGGGAGAAGATTTTGGATTTTTTTTGGTGAGGAAAAAAAGAAATTTGGGGAGGAATTTGGGGTGGAAAATTGGGATTTTTTTATATTTGAGGGGTTTTTTTATGGTTTTGTGCCATTTTTGGGAATTTTTTTTTCACTTTTTTTTTCTTTTTTTTTTTCTTTTTTTTTCCCCAAAAATCCCAAATTTTCTCCCCCAGCCCCTCCCCCACCCCCCTGGACCTGCCAGGGAAGGTTTCCCAGCTGGAGGCGATGCTGAAGCAGCTCCACAGTGACCTGGAAAAGGTGAGAACACCCCAAAATTCACTTTTTTTCACCCAAAATCCACTTTTCTTTTCACCCAAAATTCACTTTTTTTTTCACTAAAAAAATCCCAAATTTTCTCCCCCAAAATTCCCATTTTTTTCCCAAAATAATCCCAATTTTCCCCCAAAAATTCTGATTTTTTTTTCCCCAAAATCCCCATTTTTCCCCAAAAATCCCAAATTTTCTCCCCCAAAATTCCCATTTTTTCCCAAAAAAATCCCACATTTTCCCCCAAAAATTCTGTTTTTTTTTTCCCCAAATTCCCCATTTTTCCCCCAAAAATCCCAAATTTTCTCCCCAAAATTCCCATTTTTTCCCAAAATAATCCCAATTTTCCCCCAAAAATTCTGATTTTTTTCCCCAAAATCCCAATTTTTCCCCCAAAATCCCAAATTTTCTCCCCAAAATTCCCATTTTTTCCCAAAATAATCCCAATTTTCCCCCAAAAATTCTGATTTTTTTTTTCCCCAAAATCCCCATTTTTCCCCCAAAAATCCCCATTTTTTTTCACCAAAAAAATCCCAAATTTTCTCCCAAAAACACCAAATTTCCCCCCAAAATTCCCATTTTTTTTCCCCAAAATTCTGATTTTTTTCCCAACAATCCCCATTTTTTTTCCCAAAAAAACCCCATTTTTTACCTTAAAAATCCCCATTTTTCCCCAAAATTCTAATTTTTTTTTCCAAAAATCCCATTTTTTTCCACAAAAAATCCCATTTTTTACTTCAAAAATCCCCATTTTTTTTCCTAAAAACCCCCATTTTTTACCTTAAAAATCCCCATTTTTTTCCCCCAAAAATCTAATTTTTTCCCAAAAATCCCCATTTTTTCCCCCAAAAATTCCCCCATTTTTATTTTTTTCCCAAAATCCCAGATTTTTTCCCCAAATTCCCGATTTTTTTTCCCCCTTTTAGGAGAAGCAGGACAAGGTTTTCCTGCAGGCCGAGGTCGCCAACCTGCGCCAGAACAACCGGCGGCTGCAGCAGGAGTCGAGCTCGGCCGCGCGGCAGCTGCGCCGCTTCGCCAGGATCTTCTCGGGGAACCCCGAGGGGCAGGAGCCCTGACTGGGATCCACTGGGATCCACTGGGATCCACTGGGAGTTACTGGGAGTTACTGGGGTAAAAAATCCCGCTGGAATTGTGACGTTCCCATGAGGATCTGGAGTTACCGGAGCTTCGCCAGGATCTTCTCTGGGAACCCCGAGGGGCAGGAGCCCTGACTGGGATCCACTGGGATCCACTGGGAGTTACTGGGATCCACTGGGAGTTACTGGGAGTTACTGGGATAAAAAATCCCCCTGGAATTGGGACATTCCCATCGGGATCGGCGGCTCCAGCGCTTCACCAGGATCTTCTCTGGGAATCCTGAGGGGCAGGAGCCCTGACTGGGATCCACTGGGATCCACTGGGATTGACTGGGAGTTACTGGGATTGACTGGGATAAAAAATCCCCCCGGAATTGTGACGTTCCCATGGGGATCGGCGGCTCCGGCGCTTCGCCAGGATCTTCTCGGGGAACCCCGAGGGACAGGAGCCCTGACTGGGATCCACTGGGATCCACTGGGAGTTACTGGGAGTTACTGGGATTGACTGGGGTAAAAAATCCCGCTGGAATTGTGACGTTCCCATGAGGATCCGGAGTTACCGGAGCTTCGCCAGGATCTTCTCGGGGAACCCCGAGGGACAGGAGCCCTGACTGGGATCCACTGGGATCCACTGGGATCCACTGGGATTTATTTGGATCCGCTGGGAGTTACTGGGATTGACTGGGATAAAAAATCCCGCTGGAATTGGGACGTTCCCATGGGGATCGGCGGCTGCGGCGCTTCACCAGGATCTTCTCGGGGAATCCCGAGGGACAGGAGCCCTGACTGGGATCCACTGGGATCCACTGGGATTTATTTGGATCCGCTGGGATTTACTGGGAGTTACTGGGAGTTACTGGGATAAAAAATCCCCCCGGAATTGTGACGTTCCCATCAGGATCGGCGGCTCCGGAGCTTCGCCAGGATCTTCTCTGGGAATCCTGAGGGGCAGGAGCCCTGACTGGGATCCACTGGGATCCACTGGGATTTATTTGGATCCGCTGGGATTTACTGGGAGTTACTGGGATTGACTGGGAGTTAGTGGGGTAAAAAATCCCGCTGGAATTGTGACGTTCCCATGGGGATCGGCGGCTCCGCCGCTTCGCCAGGATCTTCTCGGGGAACCTCGAGGGGCAGGAGCCCTGACTGGGATCCACTGGGATCCACTGGGAGTTACTGGGATCTGCTGGGAGTTAGTGGGGTAAAAAATCCTGCTGGAATTGTGACGTTCCCATCAGGATCTGGAGTTACCGGAGCTTCGCCAGGATCTTCTCGGGGAACCCCGAGGGACAGGAGCCCTGACTGGGATCTACTGGGATCCACTGGGAGTTACTCGGATTGACTGGGAGTTACTGGGATTGACTGGGATAAAAAATCCCGCTGGAATTGGGACGTTCCTATCAGGATCTGGAGCTACCGGAGCTTTTCCAGAGCCCTGAGAGGATCCTGAGGAGTTTGGGATCCACTGGGATCCATTTTGGATCCACTGGGAGATACTGGGATTTAAAATCCCCCTGGAATTGGGACATTCCCATCGGGATCGGCGGCTCCAGGAGCCCTGACTGGGATCCATTTGGGATCTGTTTGGGATCCATTTTGGATTAGTTGGGATTTCCTTCCTGGGACACAGAGGTTGGATCCAGCATCCAGAACATTCCAAAGGATCCCAGAATATTCCAACGGATCCAGAACATTCCAGAGGGATCCCAGAACATTCCAAAGGGATCCAAGAAAATTCCAGATGGATCCATGACCTTCCCTGTGGATCCCAGAACATTCCAGAGGATCCCAGAACATTCCAAAGGATCCAGAACATTCCGAGACCTTCCAAAGGGATCCCAGAACATTCCAGAGGGATCCAGAACATTCCAAGGGATCCAAAACATTCCAAAGGATCCAGAACATTCCGAGATCTTCCAAAGGGATCCCAGAACATTCCAGAGGGATCCAAAATCTTCCAGGTGGGACCAAGATCCTCCCTGTGGATCCCAAAAAATTCCAGAGGATCCCAGAACATTCCAGAGGGATCCAGAACTCTCCAAACAGGACCAGGATCCGCCCTGTGGATCCCAGAAAATTCCAGGGGGATCCCAGAATATTCCCTGGAATTCCAGAACCTTCCAAAGGGATCCCAGAAAATTCCAGAGGGATCCCAGAACATTCCCTGGAATTCCAGAACATTCCAGAGGGGATTTCCTGCGGATCCCAGAATATTCCATGGAATTCCAGAACCTTCCAAAGGGATTCCAGAATATTCCAAAGGGATCCCAGCGGATTCCAGAACTTTCCGTGCAATTCCAAGAATTCCAGATTTTTTTTTTCCCCCCATGGAATTCCAGGACATTTTCTCCAGATCCAGAAGGATCCAGAACATTCCAGAGAATTCCAGGAATTTTTTTTTCCCCCCCAGGTGCTTCCAGAGGGATCCAAAACCTTCCAGAGAATTCCAGGAATTCCAGATTTTTTTTTTTCTTTTCTCCTTGAGTGATCCGGAACTTTCCCTTGGAATTCCAGAACTTTCCATGGAATTCCAGATGTTTCCATGGAATTCCAGATGTTTCCATGGAATTCCAGAACTTTCCACAGGATTTCCAGAACTTTCCAAAAAAGGATTCCAGAAATTTCCATGGAATTCCAGAACTTTCCACGGGATTCCAGGAATTCCAGAATTTTCCAAAAAAAAGGATTCCAGAAATTTCCATGGAATTCCAGATGTTTCCACGTCATTCCAGAACTTTCCACGGGATTCCAGGAATTCCAGAACTTTCCAAAAAAAGGATTCCAGAAATTTCCATGGAATTCCAGAACTTTCCACGGGATTCCAAGAATTCCAGAACTTTCCAGAGGGATCCAGACCCTCCCACAGAATTCCAGGATTTCCAGAACTTTCCATGGAATTCCAGATGTTTCCATGGAATTCCAGATGTTTCCATGGAATTCCAGAACTTTTCCACGGGATTCCAAGAATTCCAGAACTTTCCAGAGGGATCCAGATCCCCAGAATTCCAGGAATTCCCGAATTTTCCAGCAGCTTTGAGGCGGATCCAGAACTTTCCACGGAATTCCAGAACTTTTCCACGGAATTCCAGAACTTTTCCACAGGAATTCCAGAACTTTTCCACGGAATTCCAGAACTTTTCCATGGAATTCCAGAACTTTCCACGGAATTCCAGAATTTTCCCAGGAATTCCAGAACTTTCCACGGAATTCCAGAACTTTCCACAGAATTCCAGAACTTTCCCAGGAATTCCAGAACTTTTTCCCAGGAATTCCAGAACTTTTTCCACGGAATTCCAGAACTTTTTCCATGGAATTCCAGAACTTTCCAGAGGCTTCCAGGCCCCTCCCCCATTCCCAGAATTCCCGGATCCGTGGGAAAAACGAGGGGGGGGGAGGGGCCCCTCCAAATGCAATAAGAGCCCCTCCCCCCCCTCATATAGGGAGGGGGCGGGGCTCCAATCTTTTAATTAATAATAATAATTAATTGAGAAATAATTAATAATAATAATAATAATTAAGGAGCTTCCAGGTGTGAGAATCCAGGCACTTTGATCCCAAAAAAAAAAAAAAAAATTCCTAAAAAATTCCCCAAAAAATTCCCTAAATTATTTCCTGGAGCGGCTCAGGGTTTTAAACCCCTCCCCCCTTCATTCCCAAAAATCCCCAAAATTCCCCAAAATTTCCCAAAAATTCCTGTTTTTAAAACACTATATTTGTATAAATGGCACCATTTTTTATCCCAATTTTTTTTCCCTTTTTTTTTGTTTTTTTTTTTTTGGTTGATTTTGGGATTCCTAAAATTCCCCCTCAAAAAAAAAAATCCCAAAAAATTTTGGGATTTTTTTTTTTTTTTTTTTTCCCTTCCTCGATCCCATCCCGTTCCCTCCTTTTTTGTCTTATTTAATCCCCTCCCCCCCTTTCTCTCATTCCCAGAAAATTTTGGTGGATAGGAATAAAAATTCCCGGAAAATTTTGTGGATTTGGATTTTGGAATTTTTTTTTTTGTTTTGGGGTCTCAAGGGGGCACTTTTGGGGGCACTTTTGGGGTCTCAGGGGTCATTTTTGGGGTCTCAAGGGCCCATCCAGGGTCATTTTTGGGGTCCCAGGTTGGTTTTGGGGTCTCAGGGGTCACTTTTGGGGTCAGTTTTGGGGTCCCTGTGGTCACTCCTGTGGTCACTTCTGGGGTCATTTTTGGGGTCACTTTTGGGGTCTCTGGGATTTTTGGGGTCGGTTTTGGGGTCTCAAGGGTCCATCCAGGGTCACTTTTGGGGTCCCAGGTTGGTTTTGGGGTCTCAGGGGTCACTTCTGGGGTCGGTTTTGGGGTCCCTGTGGTCAATCCTGGGGTCACTTTTGGGGTCATGGGTCAGTTTTGGGGTCTCAGGAACCATTTTTGGGGTCTCAGGGGTCACTTTTGGGATGGGTTTTGGGGTCCCTCTGGTCACTCCTGTGGTCATTTTTGGGGTCACTTTTGGGGTCTCTGGGATTTTTGGGGTCATTTTTGGGGTCTCAAGGGTCCATCCAGGGTCATTTTTGGGGTCCCAGGTTGGTTTTGGGGTCTCAGGAACCACTTTTGGGGTCCCTGTGGCCACTCCTGTGGCCATTTTTGGGGTCTCAGGGGTCACTTTTGGGGTCCCTGTGGCCACTCCTGTGGCCATTTTTGGGGTCTCAGGGGTCACTTTTGGGGTCCCTGTGGTCACTCCTGTGGTCATTTTTGGGGTCAGTTTTGGGGTCTCAGGGGTCACTTTTGGGGTCACTCCTGCGGTCATTTTTGGGGTCACTTCTGGGGTCTCAGGAATCAGCTCTGGGGTCTCAGGGGTCACTTTTGGGGTGAGTTTTGGGGTCACTCCTGTGGCCAATTCTGGGTTCTCGGGTCACTTTCGGGGTCTCAAGGGTCACTCCTGTGGTCACTCCTGTGGTCACTTCTGGGGTCATTTTTGGGGTCGGTTTTGGGGTCTCAAGGGCCCATCCAGGGTCACTTTTGGGGTCCCAGGTTGGTTTTGGGGTCTCAGGGGTCACTTCTGGGGTTGGTTTTGGGGTCCCTGTGGTCAGTCCTGGGGTCACTTTTCGGGTCTTGGGTCAGTTTTGGGGTCTCAGGAACCATTTTTGGGGTCTCAGGGGTCACTTTTGGGATGGGTTTTGGGGTCCCTGTGGTCACTCCTGTGGTCATTTTTGGGGTCACTTCTGGGGTCTCAGGAACCATTTTTGGGGTCTCAGGGGTCATTTTTGGGGTGGATTTTGGGGTCCCTCTGGTCACTCCTGTGGTCATTTTTGGGGTCACTTTTGGGGCCTCTGGGATTTTTGGGGTCTCAGGGGTCACTTTTGCGGTCTCAGGGATCATTTTTGGGGTCATTTTTGGGGTCTCAAGGGCCCATCCAGGGTCACTTTTGGGGTCCCAGGTTGGTTTTGGGGTCTCAGGAACCATTTTTAGGGTCACTTTTGGGGTCTCAGGGATCATTTTTGGGGTCACTTTTGGAGTCTCAGGGGTCACTTTTGGGGTCTCAGGGGTCACTTTTAGGGTGGGTTTTGGGGTCCCTGAGGTCACTCCTGTGGTCAATTTTGGGGTCAGGTTTGGGGTCTCAGGGGTCACTTTTGGGGTCACTCCTGAGGTCACTTTTGGGGTCACTTTTGGGGTCTCAGGAACCATTTTTGGGGTCTCAGGGGTCACTTTTAGGGTGGGTTTTGGGGTCCCTCTGGTCACTCCTGTGGTCATTTTTAGGGTCACTTTTGGAGTCTCAGGGGTCACTTTTGGGGTCTCAGGGATCATTTTTGGGGTTGGTTTTGGGGTCCCAGTGGTCAGTCCCGTGGTCACTGCAGTGGTCACTCCCGTGGTCAGTCCCGTGGTCACTCTGTCCAGCGGTGGCCGCAGTGCGGGGCCGTGCACACGTAGTACAACCTCATCGCGTCCTGGAGAATTCCCCCCTCTCAGAAACCCCCTGGGACACCCCCAAAA